>CANUEY010593440.1:0-14204 GCA_948099555.1 Croton setiger
TAAAGAAAATGAGTAGTGATAATCACAAAAGCAATCTTGTGAGAGTAAATGGCAAAATGAACAAGATCTGAAGGGTTTTTAATTCATGCAGTTAGATAAACTGTGTTCAGCATCTGGATGACTGGCACTAAAACATAGGGATTTTTTTAACATCAGACCAGCATTTAAGCTCAAGTGTCAGCACTTTTTAAACGCAAGGATTAATGATAAATCCAAGAACGCCTTAGTCCCTGGAAAGTGAGAAATTGAAGGTTCAACTGAAGCTCCGAAATTGACCAAATAATTTGAACCGTTAAGCATTAACATTATGCCTACCATATAATTTAGCACTCGTGTTCTATTAGAAACAGTCCAACTTTTTAAGTCGTTATATAGCAACATTTTAAATAAACCAGCAAACCACACAACAGTTCTACCTTTCCAATTACAATGAGAAAACTTTGCCTGTTCTTTATCCTCCCAAATAAAGAACCGAAATTTATTACTACTTCAGGGAATTTTAATATTTTTTTTTCGAAGTGGCAAAATTGATTAAACGAATAAAAGCATGAAACAAAAAAATTACCTGAGCAGCAAGAACCGCGGTATCGTACTTGTAGGGTGCGATATCAACTCCATCAACACCCTTGAGTAATTCCTGAAGCTGGGCAATGAGTTCAGATAACCTTCCGTTTCTCAATACAATCGAACCAGTCAAACCTTTCAAAAAGGGAACCGATTACACAAAAATACATAAGAATTGAAGTTTTGAAAATTATATTGCAATCAAATTACTGATCAAAGAACAGTGATTCGATTGATAGACAGACAAAGGATGTGAAAGAGACCTGCACCGGCGAGGATGAGAACTTTAGAGGTGGAAACACCAGCCTGCATAGCCATCTTCTGCAGTTCTGCTTTGATTTTGATTGGAGGCTCGAAGGTTGAATCTCTTGTTTCTAGTATTATTTATTTATTTATGTTGCTTCTTCTTTGCTCAATATTTTTTGGTTAATTATGATTTGGTACCTTTAATTTTTTATTACTTCCTGATTTTTAATATTATTTTTTAGTTTTTCTATTATCTTAACATTAGACACTTTATTCTTTTACTCCAAAAACCATTCATGTACCAAGTTGTACTTTACTAAAAAAAACCAAATTGAATATTTATTTTAGTAACAAACATCCAATTGTCCATATCCATCGGCCAAAAATTGACAAATGAGAATACCAAATTGTAATATTTTATGTGACGTTTCATAATATATTATAAAGTTCCGAAAAATACTATGAAAACAAGAAATTTTGAGATAGTTTATCATATGCTAACTCCTCTAATTTTTAGTTTATCATATGCTAACTTCTCTAATTTTTAGTAGCTATTCAAATTGTTAAATGATTAGTTTTGTAAACACATTTAGCCTTTATATAAATTTTTTTAAAAAAAAAAAACTCTTATCATATTAACAAGATAAATTACACTATAAGATTAAATTTTAAGTAATGTAACACTTTTGTGTCAAAAGTAACAGAAGATGATCTAAACTTTAAAACTATGTAACATTTTAAGGAAGACAAATGATTGATATAAGTTCACCGGAAAACACACTTTCTTATCACATTGGAAAACTATGTACCAATAAGTGTTAGACAAATTTTAAAAAATATTTTTCTTTTTTTAAAATATTACGAAAGCTAATAATCTAGTTTTATGTGTCAATTAGTTACTTCGATAAAATTTAGTTTTTGATTTTGCTGAGATTTTTTTTTAAACATTTTAAGAAAAAGTAAAATTTTTGTTAAAATCAGATTTCATTAAATTTTTTATTTTTGTGAATTTTTTGTGTCATTTGCAAACAAAGATAGAATCATGCGTAAAATTTAATTTAAACTAATGAACAAAAATTATTTTTCAAAATTTATGTAAGATTTTAAAGTTTGGATTCCCAAACGTCAACATTTCTAAAATTCACCGTATTAAGTACTATTGTTGTTAACCCGTGACGTATTAACGTTTTTCGTTAAAAAAAAAAAAGAAAAAAAAAAACCCGCAATGACGTTTGCCTAACAAAATTCCAACTAGCACCGTCACTCTTCTCCTTCGAATCTGTCTATATATAAGCATTGACCCCTGCCAACAAAATCCAAATTACCAATACCAAAATCAAAAGCCAAAAAACCTCCTAAAATATGACACCAATTCTTCTCTTTCTCTTCGTTTTTTCTCTCTTCACCCCTTCTTATACCCAAAATCTCCAATCTACTGACCAAGAAGCCTTCGTTTCAATCCTAATATCTCAACAGGGTCTCGACTTTCTCAAGGATTTACTTGTAACAAAAGCAATTTCATCAATAATTCCTCTCAAATTGTCCAGAATTGAACGGACAGCTAAAATTCCATTTCTGGGTAACGTTGATATGGTTGTATCGAACATTACAATATATGAAATCGATGTATCATCGTCTTATATTAAGCCTGGAACGACCGGTGTTGCAGTTATTGCATCGGGGACTACTTGTAATTTAAGCATGAGTTGGTATTATGAGTATAGTTCTTGGCTTTTGCCTGTGGAAATTTTTGATAAAGGAAACGCTTCTGTTCAGGTATAATGTTATAAGCTTGGTTTTGCTCATGCAATGATTTGGTTTTTTCCCCATTTCTTGATTACTCACATATGATTAAGGAATCAAATATAATTATAAGTATACGTTTCTATCATTCTAAGAGTTAATATTAAGATTTATTTATTGGGTTTCTTGGAATGTAAATTTTATTCTTAGCAGATTTCAGTTTTTTACACTTGGGGGTAATTCTGCGACTTGGTGTATAGATTTTTTTTTCTTTTAACTTTTAAATTGGTTCTACTTTTGTGATGGGATTTAAACTGATTATCATTTTTTGGCAAAGTACTTGTTTTTTGCTAATTGGATTAAATATTTTGGTAAAACACATGCTTTCCCATGATTTTATGTTCATAGTTGTATTTCACTTTTTGGCTTCTTTGTTATGTTGATTGTTTTTCTTTAGTTTTGTGTTTATCTGCTCATGTTTTATATGCCTTTAACAAAGGGAATTGTTCAATGCTGATTCTGGGTAAGGTTGAAGGCATGCAAGTTGGGCTTACATTGGGTTTAAATGTCGAAAATGGAACACTGAAGCTGTCTCTTTTGGACTGTGGTTGTTATGTTAAAGATATCATCATAAAGTTGGATGGAGGAGCATCGTGGCTTTATCAAGGGTATGAAATAAATTCTCTGCCTCAAAACTCTCTGCTTGATTAACTTTTAGCACTGTTTTATCTCCATCACCCTTCCTGTTGGTTCTAGTTTATATTGATTGTTTAATGGGCTTTTTGAACACTTCATGGAAGAGCCAACTGCAATCATTTTGATTATTTCAAAGGGAATAGAGGGGAACAAGGATCAAGTAACATGATCAATCTGATATTTTTGCACTTCTAATTTTATTAACAATCCTGAAGAGGGATTGTCCTATCACAGGGGAGCGGCAGACAAGATAAGGTCACCTTAGGTTGGGATGAATGTAGAGAACTCCGCCCTGAACCCACAACTTTGAAATAAATGCAGTGGCTCTTTTGTGACATGCTGATATGTCTCTTGGATGTCAGGATGATAGATGCATTTCAAGCACAAATAGGGGCTGCAGTGGAAAATGCCATTACTAAGGAACTCAAAAAGGGGATTCTAAAGCTTGATTCATTTCTGCAAGATCTTCCAAAGGAAATTCCAGTAGATGATACTGCTTCTCTAAATGTGACTTTTGTGAGGGATCCTTCATTGAGTAATTCTTCCATTGATTTTGATATCAATGGGTTATTTACAGCAAGGAAAAAGATTCCAGTTCTGGTGAACGAGTACAAGAATTCACAACCTTCAGTTTCCTGTAAGGATCCATCTAAAATGCTTGGAATTTCACTAGATGAAGCTGTCTTTAGTTCTGCATCAGCCTTATATTACGATGTAAGTTGGGGGTATGATTTACTTTCAACTTTGCTTCTGGAACCTTATGAAAACCTGTAACTTCATTGCTTTAACTTGATTACTCATTTACCTTGAGTGCACTTGCATCTCTGTTGTATCATATTAATTGCATGTCACAGCCCTCAGGAAAAGGTCCTAACTTGTGGTTGTGTCCTTTGGCATAATTTGGATCAGCAGACAATGAATTTGAATATCCTAATGATTTCATTGTTAAACATTATTATGCTTTCTTCTAAAGTTTCTTTTGTATTTATAAGCCATTGATATTAAATCGAAATTACATTTCTCTGTCAGGCAAAATTTACGCAATGGATTGTGGATAAAGTGCCAGATCAGCATCTTTTAAACACTGCTGGATGGAGATTTATTGTGCCACAACTATATAGGAAATATCCAAATCATGACATGAATTTGAATTTATCTCTATCCGCTCCTCCAGTCTTAAGGATATCAGATTACAATATTGATGCAACTGTATATGCGGACTTGATTATTGATGTTTTGGAAGCGGACAAAGTAATTCCAGTTGCATGCATTTCTTTGGTAAGCAGCTTGTTGTTGGAAATGTCTCATGGTCAGCTACTTATAAGTTATGCTGTAGTTGGTTTTCAAAATTGATGCAGTGGTTTATTATTCCCATGTCACAATCATGATTCCTAGACTCTGTCCAGTATGGCGTTTCAAACTTTGAAGTTGGTAGTGATTTTGTTATAAAATACGAACTATGATTGTAGAAGGATGACTGTCTTTACGATAGATACTCAACCAAGCCTCAATTAAAATCTTTTCGAGTGTCATCAGATAGATAAATTAACTTCTGTTCTATTCAATCCAGAACATTTTGACAGAGAAACATGTAGTTTTCCCTTCTTAAGAAGTGTTTTTTGTCCTCACTCAAAACTGGCAGTTTTTAGAACTGGTTCTACTGAATTCATGATGTCTGATTGAGAAGCTATGCATCTTAGTTTTTTGTCACTTGGGAACTCTGAGCATTTTGTTACTTATTGAATTTTGCTTAATCGATTTGTGTTTATGCAGGAAATTCATGGATCAGGTATAGTAAGAATCTCTGGTAATAAATTTGGTGGCAGTGTTAAATTAAATGATTTTTCAATGTCATTAAAGTGGAGCAATATAGGCAATCTTCGGCTGAATTTCATTCAGGTAAACTTGGCAACAACACAAACTTTGTTTTCGGTTGTTTTCAGGAAAAATAAGTTTATAATTCATTTCCCTATTATTGCAGCCAGTAATGTGGACTCTGATTCAAACTGTTTTCTTGCCATATGCGAATGCACAACTGGGACAAGGCTTCCCTTTGCCGATCATTCACGGATTCACTCTCAAGAATGCTGAAACCATCAATTCAAACTCAAAAATTACTGTTTGTGGTGATGTAGATTTCAAAGAGCCTCAGTGACTTAACTAGCTTCTTTCTGTTCTCTTCTCTCTTCTGATTTGGGAGGTTTATGATGTTCAAGTCCTCTGTTGCTGTTCCATATGTAAAGATGAACCATATTTTCTACGTAAATGTGCAGATTTTTTTTTTTTTTTTGGAAAGTAAAAAACTTGTTACAAATGATACTTTGTATTGTAAATTTGTAATTTTATTCAAATATTAAATTTATTTTTCAACTTTAATTTTAAAAGTAATACTTCCTCCGGTAAAGATTGATTCTTTTTTTTTTTCCTAAAGATGCTAGGAATTTTATTGGCTTTCAAGCCGGAATAATATCAAAAGTACAGACAATCGGATCAGACTAAAACACTTCGACAAAAACACCTTGCTTCTTGAAAGATTAAAACCCTTCGTTTATTAAAATAGACCAAAAAAAATAGATCAAAACACCTTACTTCTCAAAATTGTAGTAATTAAATTGATTCATGAAAGATAATTCCATGTTATTAGTATCAACAATGAAAGGAAACAAAATGCTAGAAAGAAACTATTTTTATAATTTTTTTTTTTTGGAATCTGAAAAAATCATGAGAGTAAAACGCACCGTTCTATCTTCAAGAAGAAAAGAAACTGGATATCGTTTGTTTTTCGCCTAAGTATCTCTGCGTTTTTCAGATACTGTATTCAAAAAGTGTAAAATAAAACCTCTCTAAAACCCTCTTCAATTTGAATGCTATCTTCTCTAAACTGACCACCACCATCTCAAAATGCAAACTTCTTTTTCCATTTCACCCTCCAAAATCCCCTCAATTTTCCCATTCAACCATCCCATTTCCCATAAACCAACACCATCTCCAACCCACCAACAGCTTCCTATCCAAACCCATGTCAAATCACCCATTAGTTCAACTTCTCTGAAATCTTCTAGCTATTTATCTACGATTGGCCGCGTAATCGAGGAAGAAGAAGAGTACAGAAAGGCCCGTGCTGCTGTCACCCGTAAAGGAGTCGACTTGGAAGGTTATTCCGTAGAGGGTTTGTCCATCGGAGGTCAAGAGACCTGTGTAATTATACCAGAGCTAAAGTGTGCTTTTGATATTGGCAAATGTCCCTCAAGAGCTATTCATCAGAACTTTGTGTTCATTACTCATGCCCATCTTGATCACATTGTGAGAATTTTCTTTTTTTTGTTTCATTATCCAATTAATGGGTTTTCAGTTTGAAGACTAGTTATTAGTTAATGTTATATTCATACTATTGACTGTTTTTCTTGTATTATACTAGTACATTTGTGTTTTGGTTTGAAGATTCTCACAAGTATTTCTGAGTTTCTTTGTACAATATAGTATTCATTTGGTTAGAAAGTTATGCATGACTGAACTTATTTGTTTTGTATTGTATCTACTCAGGGTGGATTGCCAATGTATGTGGCAAGTCGCGGTCTGTATAATCTAAAGCCTCCAACAATATTCGTGCCCCCTTCTATCAAAGAAGACGTTGAGAAGCTTTTTGACATTCATAGGTCCATGGGGCAAGTGGAATTGAATTTTGATTTGGTTGCATTGGATGTAGGTATGCCACTTATTGCTTCCATTTGCAGTGGTTTTGTTTTTTGTTTTAAATATCTTTTATGCTTTGAATAACTTCACAAGTCCTAATTCAGGTGAAACGTATGAATTGAGGAATGATATTGTGGTTCGACCTTTTAGAACCCAGCATGTTATAACTAGCCAGGTGCGTTTTGATGAGGTTTATCTTGTTTTTCAAAGGTGTTATCATTTTAGTTTTGGCACGTAGACCATTAATAGATATTCCAATTTCTGTAATGATTTCTTACGGGAAGAAAGAATTTTGATTGTACAATTTTGGCATTTTGGCTTTTCATGTTGCTCCATGTTGCACCTTGTTAAAGAAAATTCCATGGACTGCTAGACATTTTTCATGCACAATAACAATGTAAATATACGCTTGCTATTGTCATCGAAATTTTGGCATAGCTGGAAAACACTGTAATATAATCAGATTTTTCATATATAAATTAGATAATGTATCTTCATTGTGAAGGATATCCATTCTAAATTAGACTAAACACATTTCATGTCCTTTATTTTTTCCAGGGTTATGTCATTTATTCTTTAAGAAAAAAGTTAAAGAAAAAATATGTTCATCTCAAAGGGAAACAGATTGAGAAATTGAAGAAGTCTGGCGTTGAGGTTTGTTTTCTCTCCAAAAGGGTATTGATTAAACTTTCTGGTTTCTAGCTATTTAATCAGCTTTCCATTTTCCATTTTAGATCACAGACATAATTTTGTCCCCAGAGGTGGCCTTTACTGGAGATACCACTGCAAAGTATATGCTTGATCCCCTTAATTCAGATGCATTGAGGGCCAAGGTTCTCATAACTGAGGTAATGACTAATAAGACCCCCATCCATGTAATTGTTTCTGGGGCATGATACAGCATTCAAAATCCATAAAATTGTGATACCGTCTTTTTGAGCATTATCATAGTCTATACTTGTTTTTCCTTTTGAAAAATTTCTTTTTTTACCAAAATCCTTTCTTTTAATTGAAATGAAATAAATTTGCTTTAAATTCTTAGAAAAAATGCTGTTTATGTATAAGAACTAGTGATTTTGCTCCTGATTTGTGAAATATTTGAGCTTTTTCGCAAAAAATACCCCAGTATTTTACTGGGATCTGTTGTGGATGTCACACAAAGATATTGTTCAGTTTTGCTTTTATTGTTAGTTTTACTATTGTCTGTTCCTCTTCCTAAATAACTTCAATGGTACTAATCTTTTGGGCGAAGAAGCTAGAAGTCTTAAGATTTGACATTGAGGTGTTTTTGACAGGCAACTTTCCTGGATGAAGGTTTTAGCATTGAACATGCACAAAAACATGGCCATACTCATTTGTTTGAGGTATAAGAAATGTTGATTTTCCCTCAATTTTAATCTTTGAGGTTGACCTTACAAAGTAATTCACCATAAGCATTTTGCAATTCTGAAGTAAGGTTCTGTCAACTCTGCAGATTATGAAAAACGCAGAATGGATTCGGAATAAAGCTGTCTTGTTAACTCATTTCTCTTCTCGGTATAGTATAGAGGTGAGTGTTAAATTGAATTAGTCATTTGTAAAGGGAAAATTGTTCAACCTTTCATCTTTAAATTGGCATCTGTAAGGACACTATTTTTTTCTTAACTAAGCTCTAAATAAGTGGACATTAGTTCTTTGTTGGACTAACAATTTCGCTATTGGTGTTTTTGTGAATGGCAGGATATTCATCAAGCTGTTTCAAAGTTGCAATCCAAGGTTTCTGCAAAAGTTGTTCCCCTAACGGAAGGGTTCAAATCAATGTACTCTTCTTAATTGTGCTAGTGAATAAATTGTAGAAAAAATGTGATGTAACCATTCTGTGTAGTTCGTTTGTAAAGTATTCGTTATAAAATGTGGAACAGCCTAAATTTTTACAAAAATTGCAAACAAATTCTAGTTCGAAGATCAAGTCCTCTCTCTTTATTATTAATGTTATAATGTCTACAGGATCCTCAGTCTTTTATGCTCATTCAAAAACTCTAACCAGAAAAAAGCCTCAGGCGGGTACCAGATCCAATAATTAATAAACCCCCTGTGCTACAATCTGACGACCAACACAATTCTCAAAACTTTGCTTAGCATTTGATTTTGGTGTATGCCGATTCATTGGCTCATTGCTGATGTTTATATGTTGGAGGAACAGAACATTTCCCAGCACTTCCAGGCCACTGTCCTAAATCAAATAGCCTGTCTCCTACAAGATCGATGTGAACAATAGGGATGCATTTGTTCCTCCAAACCCAAATGAATTTGACAATGCTGCTTGTACTGGCATCTCTTTCGACACATTCAATGGCATAAATTCATCCTTAAATATTGGATCTGGATTTGTGAGGTTGAGAGTCAATGGTGCAACGCCCTGAAAAGAGGAAAACTAGCACATAAGCTACTGACGTACATGCGCACCTTCACATAAACTGGATTAAATTTAAAAAGGACCTGAGAAAATTACTTACATGGTGTATGGCTAAAACAGAGAAAATTGCTTCTACAGCACCAGCTGCACCAAGGAGATGGCCGATGGCACCCTGAGTTTATCATCATAACAAAGCAAAATTACCACGCTTGTATTTGTTTTCGAAGAACCAATACAGCAGAGCAGCACATTCTTTTCAGTTAAAATAAAATTTAACAGAAGTTACAGTTTTTTATGGGAATGCATGCTGCTGTAAAGCATGAGGTATGTTTCTATTTTCATAGAGAGCAGTGCAACCATTCTTTTTAATAGAAAAAAGAACATAAGCATGATATATGTTTTCCCTTTTCCAAGAGAACAGCGCAATTTGTAGAATAAGTAGATACTTGCTAAGTTAACAGGACACAACAAAACTAAGAAGCATGAGTCATTGGAAATTAGATCAATCGTAGTTTACAGATACATAAAAAGAAAACAGTTAATTAATCGTTGGAAAGACTACTACAATGTCATTCCTCAAAATCCTCTGTAGGAGTGAGGTTCTTGAAACTACCATCCCAACCTCCTCGTCTGTGAACATTAATTCCCAAATCAAGCAAGGGCTGGGCAAAGAATTCAACACTTACTTGGTTTAAACAATAAAAACTGTAGACATTAAGTATAAGTTATAGCACTTATTGTGTCTATCATTTCAGCAATATAAGATCTGTATTATGAACAACGTTAATAAAACCAACTCTGTCCTTCTCATAAACTAAATGTCAGAACCCAAAATTACCTTGGTGGAAGACAGTTTCAAAGCACCTGAAGTTGCATGTCCAGAAAATACAGTCTTGATAGCAGTGGCTTCTATAGCATCACCTGGATGAAATAGCCGTGTGATGAAGCAAGAATATCAATAAGTTCCAACGTATAGTGACATTCTCAATATATCAACTCCTAGATTTAAATATTGTGACATTTGAACGACCAAAAAGTGTACCCAAAGGCGTTGAAGTAGCATGAGCATTTACATAATCCACTTGATTGGGTTGAAGACCAGACTGCAGGTGACAAAGAAAGGTTAAAACAAAGCACTAGTTCTATCTGAATACTGACATCAACATGAATACTATCAGAAAGAATCTTTGAACTGATACTTTCAACATGTGCATGTAAAAAAGCTGGTATAACAATATAAACAAATGGCACCTCATATTTCGTCCTCAGATGTAAAGCTTGTAATTCACAGACCAAAAACTTTTGAACAATGTTCCGTGTCTCAACAATCAAACTAGGAAAGACAGGAGAAAGCAAGCCAAAAATAACCTTATTAATCTCATTACCTGTTTTAGGGCACGCGTCATGGCCAAAACAGCTCCTCTTCCATCAGTATGTGGTTGAGTAATGTGATATGCATCACCTAGACAACAACAGTATCATTGAAACGAAACAATTGACAAAAGATAAAGAATAGAATTTTTTCTAGGTTTCTAATAAAAAACCTGACATCCCATAGCCGCGAACCTCAGCATAAATTTTGGCTCCTCTTTCTCTAGCATGCTCAAGTTCCTACATAAGATAAAAGCACAGAAATGAAAATTTAACGTAATACTAGCGCCAAAAACATAAAATTAAGTTTGGAGAGGTATATGTCAACTTACTTCTAAAACAAGGATGCCAGAACCTTCACCCATCCTGAATTCAATTTGATACCATAAATTTGACGGTAATGAGAAACAAAAGGGGTAGAAAACTATAAATATTAAATTGAAAATCAATGCAAAGATGCACTTACACAAAACCATCTCTGTCACAATCAAATGGTCGGGAAGCTTCTCTGGGCATATCATTGTACTTTGTAGTCAAGGCCCTTGACCTGAAATTGCACATGAAATAGCTATCAGTAAAGCAAATTAGCAAGTGAAATAAAACCAACTGCCATTATAACGAAAGCCAAGTATGACTCCATCAAGAAGATATCAACAAATGACAAATCAGTGAACTGCAATGTCCAAGTATTGGAGTGAATTTCTAGTAAGTGGTAGTATGCAAAATAAAAAGTAAGAATATTAGAAACTTATAAAATATTAGAGACTTATAAGTGTCCGGAAGCATTTGGTGAGAAAAGGCCACAAATATTTAACAATTGTTATTGAGGAGCTACAAGAAGTGAACTTCATATTCTTCTATCATATCACTAGTTCAACATCAGAAGAAACTCGAGGAGATTGCCCAGCTGAATCAATTGGTACTTACAAGTATCCAGCAACATCCATAAACTCAATAAGAGATACTAATACCATAACTACTCTCTTAAATACATCACAAAATTTAACCAAGTTTCCACAAGTGCAAGAAAACTTATACAACTTTCAACCATTTTTCCTTCTGATAAAAACAAGTAATCTTGTAAAACAGTAACCTGCAAAATCCTGCTAGTGATAGAGCATCTATGCTGGACTCTGACCCTCCAGCCACCATAACATCAGAATCTCCAAACTGAATCATCCTAGCAGCATCACCAATCGAGTGTGCTCCAGTAGCACATGCAGTAACAGCAGCATGGTTTGGTCCCTAAAGAGAGGCTACACTATGTTGTAACATGTCACTCTGTCAATAAATGAGTATGAGCTACAAGTGGCTCACAAGCAATGTTTAAATCATTATTATAGAATATAATATTATTATAGAGAAATTAAAATTTAAAGAATTTTACAGACATTGGCTATATATATTTTTTATTTACATTTCAATCAAGCTTTACTCTGAAAATGAAGCAGCACAATGTGCCATCTACACATTGTACATCTAGCCCAAAAGCTTAATTTTCAAGAATGGTCTGCCAAAAGGTTTACCCACCTTTAAAAAGATGAAGCGACATTCAGTTATCTTTTACAATAGATGAGGCAGGCTAAAATGAGATATCTTTACAAGGTTCTCGGGATATCATCTATGAAAAGAACTTGGGTTAAAGAATTATCATATACACACCTGGAATCCATATTTCATACTCACATGGCCAGATGCCATGTTGATCAATATTCGTGGGATGAAAAAAGGACTAAGCCGACGAAGTCTCTACAATGAAAGAAGCATAATTAATATTGGTAATGAACAATGATTATGTAGAAAATAACTAACTCAATTCCTTATAACATATTAAAGGACAATAATTAGGTACCTTCTCACAAATCATTTGTGAAGCATCCAATATATCAGTGATGCTTCCAATTCCTCCACCAATAGAGACACCCTGGCATTCTTAAGTTAAAGAAATATATACATCATCGAAAGTTTGAATATAAACATTCAATGCCATACTATGCACAAAAATCAACAACCAAAATACCGTTCTTTCCTTGTGTTCCTGTTCAGTAGGAACCCAGTTAGCATCTTTTAGAGCTTCATCAGCAGCACATAATGCATACCCTATAAACCTTGAAATCGACCTATGTTCCTGGAAGACACAGACATACCATATGTAGAAAATGGTAAGCAATTATTCCACATACCCAATTCAATAAAAATGAAAAACTAACTAAAAACCTTGGATTTAAGCCACAATTCCTCATTGAATTGACCAGGGCCAGTTCCGCAGGGCACAGTTGCAGCAACTTTAGAAGTCAATTGATTGAATGTGTACAATTGAGTTTCTTTATCGAAAGAATCCATTTTAAGATCATCAGGTTTAACTGCTCTTATTCCACATTGGCCCTCTATCAACCGCTTCCATGAGGTTTCCACTCCACAACCAAGAGGAGTAACCATGCCTAAACCTGAAAAGAATTATTCCAGTTAGATAAACGATGCCATGTTTGTAGACCAAAAATAAAATTTAAAAAAAAAAGGAGAAAGAGGAAATAGGACTTTGAGTTACCGGTGACGACAACTCTGCGGGGAGTAATCGGAGATGGAGGACCAAAGGAATGGGAGGATAAGTAACGAGTGAAATGAAAACGAGAAGAAGAAGATAATCTGCGCAAAGTTGAAGTGATTGCCATTTTTTGTTTTCTCTACTGTTTGAGTTCAAAGCGGTAGCTCAATTTGGCGGCGGTACTTGTTTAAAGAAAGAAGGAAAATGAATTTCTAAACAATTTTATAATCAAATAATCTGTCTTTAAAAATTTTTTTTCAATAATTACTTTCAGCCTATATAATCTTTAACTGATTTCTTCAATTTTAAAAAATTATTATTTAGAGTCCCTCGGTGAGATTCGAATCTTGACATTTTATATTTAAAACAACATGCTAACCAACTAACCAACTGCACCAAACCACTTCATTATGACATGATAATATTTTATTGTAAAAGCACAACCATTCACATTTTATCATTACAGCAATTATTTATTACTTCAATTAATATTTTATTAAATAATTACATATTTATATTTTAATCATCCTACACAAGTCTAAAAATTAGAAAGAAAAATTTAACTTTTTCAAAAAATTAAAAAGAGTTTACAAAAAATTTAGTGTTTATTTTGAGAAATTAAAAAAAAATTAGAAAACTCATACTTTTATTTGGATAAATTAACAAAAATTAGAAAACTCATATTTTTTAGGGGTAATTATTTTTGAGTTTAGGGTTGGTTTAATGTACTCTGAGTTCCCTCTATTTTGAAAATTGTATCATCGGGGTCCCTGAGGTTTAGCCTAATGTACTCTGGGGTCCCTTTATTAGGGGTAATGAAATATTGATTGTGAGACCCGATAATACAATTTCCAAAATAGAGGGACCCCAGAGTACATTAGGCTAAACCTCAGGGACCCCGATGATACAATTTTCAAAATAGAGGGAACTCAGAGTACATTAAGCAAAACT
>CANUEY010593460.1:0-31518 GCA_948099555.1 Croton setiger
AAGCCTTAATGTTGTTATTTTTTCATATTTATAGTAAGTGGGCCCCACATGTTTGATTTAATAATTAGAATGGTTCGATTCAAATAAATCATGGTTCGATTCAAATAGTCTGAAGGGTAGATTTGTCATTTTGAAAAAAAACGTTGACTTTAACCGTTGACTAACGATCAAAGGACCTCAGAGTACAATTTCCAAAAGTTAGGGACTATTTGATACAATTTTAGAAATAGAGGGACCTACGAGTCTATTAGGCCAAACCTCAGGGACCCAATAGTAATTACCCCTTAATAAATATACAAAATAGTCCCTGCATTTTGATTTTTTAATTTTAACTTTTTTATAAATTTTAATTATAATTACTTAAGTGTATTCCACATATTTGATTATTTAAGTAATATTTTAATTATTAAAAAATAATTAACTATTTGTAATATTTGTTTATAAAAAAATTATATCGTAAGTGAGTTAGTTTTTAATAAAACATTATATAAAAATTTAAAACTATATTAAAAATTTCAAGTTGATGTTAGAATATAATCTTAATTATTCTTGTTGAATACTCCATCTATTTCATCTATGTGGAGAAACTTTTCATTTTAGTGGTTTTATTTATATAGAAAAACTTCTTTAAATGGCAAGTGTAAAAAAGTTTAAAATGTCGTTGAAACTAATAAATGTATTGTATTAAATAATGAATGATTTTTTAAGGATGTGATAAATAATAGGTGGTTTTTGATGTAGTGGGAAACAAATAATGATAGAGTTGACAGTGATATGATAGCTCTCTGTTATTGCTTAAATTTTATATGAGTTAGAATTTTGATACTTTTTGTATCAAATACTCGAAATTGTAAAAACAGTGGCCAATATATAAAAACTGGAAACAAATTAAAGTTGAGAAATTAAAAATAAAGCCACAATTATATCAATTAGCTTGCGATATTAATAGACAGTTATTTTGTGGCCAATTTGTATGAACTATCCCTCTCTTTCCTTTTTTCATCCCATGCCGTCAAGCTAGTGGTGGCCATGGGCCGGTTCGGCCCGGCTGAACCGGCCTATAACCGTCCGAGCCCGTAACCGCCTTTAACCGAACCTGAACCGCCGGTTCAGGTTCAAAAAATTTTTGAAACGTAACCGTACAAGCCCTTGAACCGTGAATGAACCGGCGGATTTTGTGAATCGAACCGCCGGTTAACCGCTATGAACCGCCGGTTTAACCGCCTTGAATTTCCGGTTTTTAGCCCGGAATTTAACCGCCGGTTCGGCGGGCCGGTTACAGTTTGAGGGACCATGAACCGTGGCCCGGAACCGGCCCGGCCCGAACCGTGGCCACCTCTACGTCAAGCGAGAGGGACATGGAGATGTAAAAAGGGGATCCTATCAACTTGTTCCAACCTAAGATAATAAGCTCATGGACTTGGTATTACTTCACCGTCGAGAAAGAAAACTTTCGTCAACAAGTTTAACTCATACATAGCTCCCGGCCAGTGCTTTAAATTTGTGGGTATTCTAGTGGGCAAAAATTTTTTTTTCTTTTTTTTTGGAAAGCTAGCCACTACTTAATTTTTAGAGTTTTATTAGAATCTTTTTATGTGCTCTTAATTTCCAACAGCTAATGTTCAAGACTCTCTCCTTTCCCTTTTTTTGGCTCTATTACTAAACAAAACTATTCACATATTGATATAATTGTGTCTATAGATGAAAATTTTCATATACATAAGAGCTGATTAATAAGGCATAAAGTTGTAAAAATAGGCCTATGTAAAAAGAATGTCACAATTTAGTGCACTAAATTACACGAATAACTAATAATCACATAATACAAAAAACTATATTTCATACGAAGAATTGGATAATTATGATTTAGGATATTTAAAATTGATCAATTGTATTAGTGAGTAATTTCTCAACAATTCCATATATCATGACAATATTTTTTCAATTCTCGTTAAAAACCTTAGATATGTCCATAAATTCACAAGCGATGATATATCTTGATCTTATGATGACAATCATGATTTTGGATAATTCTAGGATATTAGTGAGTAATTCCTCAACAATTTCATATATCATCATAAGATTCTTTCAATTTTCATCAAAAAATTTAGATATGTCTATAAAATCACAAATGATGATATGTCTTGGTCTTATGAGGATAATTAAACTTGATCTAGGGTTTTAGTCAGTAATAGGCCACGATTTATGTAAAATGAGCCTATATTAATAGTTGATCACATTTTTTATATAATAGTATAAAAAACACATGAATAAATGGACACATAATACAAAACAAGGCCACATTTCATATAACGAGCTAGATAATCATGATTTAGGATATTTAAAATTGATTTAGGATATTAGTGAGTTATTCCTCAACAATTCCACAAATCATCACATGATTCTTTCAATTTTCATTAAAAGACTTAGATTAGTCCATAAAATTACGAGTAATGATATGTTTTGGTCTTATAAGAATAATCATAACTTAGGGTAATTAAAGTTGATTTAGGATTTTAATGATAATAGACCACATATTTAAATAAAGAGGATTATATTAAATCTGGTCATATTTTTTATATAATAATGGCTTAAAACACATGAATAAATAGGCACAAAATACAAAACTAAGCCACATTTCATATAAAGAGTTGGATAATCATGGTTTGGGATATTTAAAATTGATCTAGGGTATTAATGGGTAATTCCTCGACAATTTCATAGATCATCATAAGATTCTTTCAATTTTCATTAAAAGACTTAGATATGTTCATAAATTCAGAAGTGATGATATGTCTTGGTCTTATGAGGATAATCATAATTTAGGGTAATTAAACTTGATCTAAGATTTTAGTCAGTAATAAGTTATATATTTACATAAAATGGGCCTATTTTAAAAAACTTGTCACATTTTTCATATAGTAGTGGCCTAAACACATGAATAAATGCACACATAATACAAAATTAGTTCATATTGCATATAAAGAGTTGGTCATGGTTTAGGATATTTAAAATTGATCTAGGGTATTAATGACTAATTCCTTAACAATTTCATTGATCATCACCAAGATTCTTTCAATTTTCGTTAAAAGACTTAAATATCCATAAATTTACAAGTAATGATATGTCTTGGTGTTGTAACGACAATCATAGGATAATTAAATTTGATCTAGTATATTAGTGAGTAATTCCTCAACAATTTCATATATCATCATAATATTTTTTCAATTTTGATTAAAAAGACTTAAATATGTTCATAAAATCACAAGTAATGATATATCTTGGTCTTGTGAGGATAATCATAATTTAGAATAATTGAACTTCATCTAAGATTTTAGTAAGTAATATATTATAAATTCACATGAAAGGGGCCTATATTAAAAGTTGGTCACATTTTTATATAATAGTGACCTAAAACACATAAATAAATGGGTACATAATACAAAAATTAGGTCATATTTCATATAAAGAGTTGGATAATCATGATTTAGGTTGTTTAAAATTGATCTAGTAGGTCCATCCAATAATTTCCTCTGAACTTTGCACCTATTCTCAATTTTATCCCAGTTTCAATTTTATGCTAAAAACACCTTGAACAAATTGGGGATAAATCAATCGCACCAAATTTGAAATTTTTTCTTAAATTAAAAAAGTAGATGAATTGAAGAACCAGATCAGATAATTTCCATCAAGTCAGATGATTATTGAGAATTTCACTAGACACATGAACGTTAAGTGGCCTGCTTTCCTTTCCTTTTCCTAAATTTTTCCCATCAACCAAACACCTATTTCTTCTCTTCAAATTCAAAATTAAAGACTACTACTTTAATATGAGTAGATTTTTGCCATTTTAAGAAGAATATGAGCATATATCAAACCACACCCACTCCTTCACTGTCACCTTTATCTACTCCATTACCATTTCTAATATTATTTTCACGGTGGAACTCCTAGCTAACGACACCTAACCTAACGACACCCAACCTAACGACACCCAGACACAAAATGAAGCTCTCAGAAGAGGAGGAGGAGAAGGAGGAGCAGAGCAATATAAATTTTACAAAATAATTTTCAGGGTAAAGTCGAGAGTAAATTTTAAAACCAAAAATACATTTGCAACATGTAAGCAAATATCATAAACTTCATCAAATTTTCATATTTTTTGCTATATTGGTTTAGGAAAGAACACCGAGTAAAGTAATGACATTGATGATATTTCTTTTATTTCGACATGGATGAATGAATTCAGTATGAAAAAGTAACCGAGCTACTTTATTAATAATTATAAACTTTATACGGCTTTAGCTATTGCGAAAGTAATATGTTGCATTATATACTTATTCGCCTAGTTCTAACTAATTCTAAGTAGAGCATTTATTTTACAGTTAAATTTCTTATGGGAAAATGTTCACTTTTTCTCATCATTTATTTCATATATCAACGCAAATATTATTTATTATCATATGTGCATATAAGCAAGTGATATTTCAAAGATGACCACATGTTTAGCAAGAAAAGACCAAATGTATAGTAAGTTATGAAATGAATAGTAATTTCTGGTTTTTCTCTATTTTTGTCTGAACTTTAACATTTTGTTAAACTCATTCTAAATACATATATATTTCCCTAAAATGAGCTCACCTACTTCATATACAAATGATAAACCAATATACAAAATTTTATCAAAAGATTCATGAAAATAAACTAAACTAGTTTTACACAAAGAATCAAAAGCCAATATTTTGTTTCCTTCCTTTCATGTCACGGGTTGGATAGTGACTTTCCAATGGAAATCACTTTCATGCCAAATTATAATTCTTTTAACTCGTTTAAATATATATAAAAATAGTATAATAAAAAAAAATTGTTTAAGGTATTAAAATCATCAAAAGAGTTTAGCTTAGCATGAAAACTAGCTTTTATTTAATTTATGTGCAAAATATATTTATATGTTCAAAAATCATTTAATCAATTAGCTCATACTTTTCAAGAGGACAAAATCAAACATTCTAAGAATTCAAGTAACAAATAAGCATTTATCTTACATATAAATGTAGGCTTTTCAAAATTAAAGTACCATCCCTTGAAATTTAGCTCTTTTCTCCTTCTTTCTCTTCTTCTTTGCTTTCACCAACCTTTCTTACATGAATTCATAAGCTATCATTTGCTACTTAGGTCATTTTTTATGCAATGTTTCCCTTTATTTTACCTAATAATCTCTCTTTCTAGCTAATCACCTCTTTCTCTAGAATCTATTCTCTATATATTTTTTATCAAACTAACTTTAAAGTTACTATTCAAGCAAACCTTCTCACTAAGAGATTTCCTCAAGCAAACCTTATCACTAACTTTAGAGTTACTATTCTGCCACTTTCTGGACAACTTTCCACAAGAGTCTGCCTATTCCCATTCCCATTCCCACGGGATTGTGTATTCTTTTGAAAATTCACAAGTTAGCCCTTTTTCAAATTTTTCTTTTCCAACAAGTCCAAATCTCATTTCAACCTCCAAAATTACTATGTCACGTTATTACATTATTTACAAAGTCACAAATTTAGTTATGACAGTAATTTTTACATAATACTCACATCTAGTAAACACAACTTTATGTGAGTTTTTTATTCTTTAGTTGAGTTTGTTTAATTTTTTATTGTGAGGTGTAATGATTAAATGTTAGAGTCACTATTTTTTGTGAGTATTTTATTATTTAATTGAGTTTAATTAATTTTTATTATAAGGTGTTATGATTAGATGGTAGAATATGATGATTAAATGGAGAGAAATACTTTGAAATTATAGTGAAAAAAATATATTTTTCTTAATACGAGTACAAAAGCAATATTGTCTAAATAAATAAAACCAAACAAGTATATTAAAATATTATTTTTTAGATCTTCATTTACCTCACCCTCCTCTTTGTCTCACTAACCAACAAACAAACATTAAAGAGCACATCTTTCGTACATGATGTTAATCTTTCTTCAACCTTCAATTATTTGTTATTTCCTTACACTATCTCTACTACCCTTCTCTTCTACACCTTTTCTCTCGTTTCTTTTGTGCAATTTATTATTATTATTATTATTATTATTATTATTATTATTATTATTATTATTATGTTTTCATCAAAAAGTTTGTTTTAATTGTCGGTTTATTTTTAAATTGTCGGTATGTTTTAAATTTCCAGTCTGTCCTTTTCGTCCGTGTAGGATTAATTTTTTTAAAAAATTAATTGTTTCTTAAAATAACTTTAATTAATTTTAATTTAAATTTAATAAATTTTAATTTTTTTTTAAAAAAATTTATGTTGTTTAAAATGAGTCAGACCGTCGGTTCAAAATAACTTTTCTCATTTCCAAAAACTCTGTCGTTTGAATTTTAAAAAAAAGGTATAAAATAAAAAAAACGAAAGCGGTAGAGAGGGAAAGTGCAACGCCTACTCCATCAATTCTACCATCAGTTACAGATGAGATACGACTAATCGAGGCTCCATTGCTTAGGTCTTAATTCGAAGAAAGAGAGGGAAAGTGGCAGAATTGACTGAGAATAGAGAAATGAATCTGAGAGAGAAGGAACAAGAGAAAGGGAAAAATTGGGGAGAACGAAAGCTGATGGTGTGCGGAAAGACAGAGGAGAGAAGAGCTCTTGCCCACAAAAGGAGAAGGAGCTGCTGCAAATGAGGGGGTCTTTGCAATTCCAGAAAAAAAAAATCCGAAAGATTAGAGGTCAGGAACTGTTTTTAATTTTTCTAGGGATTTTGAAAATTTTATAGAGCCTTTTCTGTGTTCATCACAAAGAAAATCTCTCCCTATTTTTGAAATCAATTTGATATTGGGGAGGGATTTCAGTTGAGTTGTCTGTAAAAAGATTAATTTTAGTAGGAAAGTAATTTGTTCTGTAACGAATTTTGGAAATTTTGGAGGTGGAACCTACAGCTAAGATTAAAAGTCTGAGGGCATTTGGTAGCATTTTAAACCTCTCTATTAATTTAAGTTTTTGATTCATAAACTGATGGACGGTTCAATTTGGAAACCTGATTCTTGGTATGTATTTTATTCTTTTACTTCTGTTGGTAAATCATATGTTATCCTGTTTCTGTTCATTCTTTTTTTGTTGCTGCTGTGTTCTGGTGGGTTCATGGTGAGTTCATAGTGTGTTCATGTTAGGTTCATATTTTTGCTCATGTTGGGTTCATTTTTTGTTGTTGTATTTTGATGTTAGATTCCTTCTCCTATTAGTTTTTTGTTTCAGAATCCTATCCCTAATTTCGATGTTTTAAAATGTGTTTTTGATTCGAATAAACGGTCATTCTTGATTGATAAGAACCATTTTCAAGTTTTAATCTTTGTTTCATATAAGAACCGTGTTCAAGTTTCAGACTCTATGAACTATGAGTTTTTAAATCACAATGGGTGTTAAAATTTGGATGCTGTGTTGTTTTTATTTTGCTTATTTTTCTTTTCCTAGTCAAGTTTTTGTTTTTGTTTTGTTTTTCTGTTATTTTTGTTATTTTTCAAAAATCAGTGAATCAACCTACTTTGTTCGCGTTCCTCTTGCATCAAGAAACCTACTTTTCATTTTTTGTCTTCATGTATGTGTTTCAGATTTATAAAACATCTTCATAAACCTCATTTCTTTGTTTAGATTTTAGGTTGTCTTCATTTGCACTTTGTTTAAATGGCTGTTTTGAAAATTTTATATGATTGAAGGATCGATTTTGGTATTTCACTTAATTAATGGTCTGTTTCTAATATTATACATTCCTTAGGGGTCTATTTGTGGTATTTTGCATGATTAATGGATTGTTTTAGGTATTTTACATGATTGAGGGATTGTTTTGTATTTCACATGCTTAGGGACTATTTAGCAAATCTTGCATGCTTTGGGGGCAATTTTATAATTTTCACATTTTTCAGGTGTTGGTTTTGATATTTTGCATGCTTAGGGACTGTTTTGTAATTTTTACATGTTTTGTGGACTATTTTGGTTAGGGTGTGCAGTCGGTTAACCGAAACCGAAACCGAAACCGAACCGAATTGTTTGGTTTTCGGTTAACCGATTCCCCTAAGTTACTAACCGAAATTGAAATCGATTTTTTTTCGGTTAACCGAAAACCGAAACCGATATTTTCGGTTAACCGAAAAACCGATTGAAAAATCAAAAATTTTATGTTTGTTGTCAACCTGTTTTTCAACCAGTTTTCAACATGTTTTTCAACCTTATTTCAATACAAAATTCACACTATTACCATTCACTACACACCATTCACATCCATTAGAATTAATAGTATATGTACATAAATAATTAGAATTCGACTGATTATTAATTTATACAACTTTGAGTAAAATAAAAGATAACTTATATTTTTTAAAAAATAAAACACATACATATATGAGGACTTTATAAAAATGTACTATAAAAATGTATATGTATAAATCATATGTACTATTATTAATCATATACTATTGGTAACTTTTTTTCTTGTTACTGTTAACGAAACATCATTGCAATGTTTGTAAGATAGTAAAATAAAAGCAATTGTACATAGCAACCTTTGTAAGGGAATAAAATAAAAGCAATTATAAAAAGGGAAAACTAATTCCAATAAAAATAATAATAGATCTCAATTTTTTTCTTTAAAACAGATCATAATTCATATCTAAGGTTATTCACCTCCCCTCTCTCTTTTGATCAAGATTTGAAGCAAATAGTAATAAACAAAAATGCATTTGACACAATTCGGTAAAATTAAATTTTATTTTTTTAAGTTTGCAATAGACTAAATAAATATAGGTGTCTTACTTCCTTAAGAAAATTTTCATAATAATTTCACATTAGAAGAACTTACTCTAATTTATTAAGAAAGAATATTCCAAAAAATGTAACTGTTATATTTGTAAAGAAAGCTCAATTAACCAAATGACCTCAAAATGGTAAGTAAAAAACTTCAACGATAAACATGGTCACATTCTTGTTTATAAACATTGCTACTCGTTGGATTTTTAACAAATATATCAAGATTAAGCTTTCTACTAGTAACCAAATTCTCTGCATATTGTACAATGTGTAAATTAAAATATAAGGATAAGCATTGTGAAATATCCTTGTTTATAAATGAAGATAATAGATGGACATTTGAAATCAAATTTTAAATTTCTAATTATGATTGCATTGTAAATCTTGCTTAATATTTGAACTGCCTGAGCTAGCAAAAATCCACTCAACCTAATTAATTTGAGACCTATAAGTATTACCACACACAAGGTTGCCCAAACTCCAAATGTTGAAGGTTATCAAACATCAATTACCATTCCACAAGAACAATTACTAAATAAATCAAAAGCATATCAACTGTCCACATTTTTATCCAAATCACAAAACTACGTAAAAATCAAATTACTAAATAAATAAATAAAAAGCCAAAAAACAGAACAAACATCGCTGCCAATTCACAAGAAACAACAAAAAACGTATTTAAAACAACAAAACAACTAATATTTACATTTGATTTTTTGAGGGAAACATCTGGAATCTCGCATAACATATATATGAAGCAAAACAGAACAAACAAACATAGCTCTTAAGGCTTCAAAATCCTAGTAATATGAGTTGCAAATCTAACATATGGTCATTCAAAAGTTTAGATCTTTGGCATTTGAAAGGAGAGAAAGAGAGAGAAAGAGTTAGTAGAACCTGTTAACAACAAGAACACCCAAGAAGAAACTTTTGCACTCTGATGATGGTAGCGATGACGGGAACAAATGAAGTAGCAACAACAGTAACAGGGGACAGGTATTTAGGGTGTGTTTCTTTAATTTAGGGCTGAGAGTGAGAGAAGGGAGACGAGATAAAAAGGAGACTACTGAGAGAAAGAAAGTGCCAGTAAAATGAATGAAGAAGCAGAAAGAAAAGGGAGAAAAAAAGCCATTCCAAAACGAGGTCGTTTTAAAACTTAAAATTTTGATTTTTCAGTTAATCGAAATAACTGAAAATTTCAGAAGTACTTACCGAAAACCAAACTGATTTTTTTGTTTAACCGAACCGAAAAATTGAAAAACAAAAACCATTCAAAAATTCGGTTAACCGAATCGAATTTTTTTTTTGGTTTTTCAGTTCGGTTTCGATTTCAACCGTTATCTGGTCACCCCTAATTTTAGGGTTGTTTTGGTAGTTTGATATGTTTAAGGTTGTTTTGAATATTTTTATATTTATGGTCTGTTTTTATTAATTTTTCAAAAACATAGAGATTTTTTCGTAAGTTGCCATTTATTAGATGACCTTTTGCTGATTTATTTATTTATGTGTTTGAATGTTTATTTTTAAATATATGTGGAGTGTTTGGGGTTTAATAATTTATTTTGGTATTAAAAGGGTAGAATGTAATTTATTTAGGACTTATTTAAAATTATTTTCTCCTGAGGGAGAAAGAGATGAATATTTTATTTTTCGCAGCTTACCGCTTTGATTGAAAGTTATGTTTGTGCGACCGTATATCATCAATTAAGAACATCACTAATTTTAATTATTTAATAAAATGGCTTTTCTTAAATAAAATTTAACTTGATTTTTGAAAAACAAAATGGTCTATAAGAGGTCGGTAAATCCGGATGTTAATTAAGAATATTAATTAAAATGAAATTTTAATTAGCGTAATCAATTCCCTTACTCAAAATTTTCCTATTCCAGAATTTTCTTTATTAAAATAAAAAAAAATGAAGTCATATTTTTAAGCAAAATCAGATTAATTTTTAAAAATTAAAATTGGTTCCCCAAATATGGCGACTCTAAAAATTTTTTAAAGTCTGATTTAATTTCAACATCGTGCGACAAAGTTGCATCATTCTCTTTTAGAAAATCTAGAATTCAAAGTTCGAAATTAGGCAAAAATTTAGCCATAGTTGTGCTTTGTAAAGAAAAAAATGAACATCAACCGTTTTATTGGCAACACTATTGGAGAGTTTACAATCGAATATTTGATTTTTATTACTTAAGTTTGTTTTTTTTACTGTAATTAAAGGTTAACTCTTTTAGATAAATCATTCTGGTTTTAACTATTGAGTTAAAACTTTTACAATAAAAACTGAAATAAACCAAAGCCGCTTGATGATTTTTTGTCATTTGTTGTTTGATTTATTGCTTTCTTTAAATAAACTATGTAGAAATTTGCATTGCATACTTCAACATCTTCTATCTTTGTTCTACTCTTATCATCCATCACCCTTTCAGTAAGGTTATCCGTGCGATAGGTTTGCTGCTTTTTAAATTTATTTAAATAGAACAGTCGAAGTATCGGTAATATTTATTAACCGTAAGTCTGATATCCATGGGTATATATAAAAGATTACGTCCAAACCTTATTTACGGAACTCAAGACTTGTCAAACTTGACTTAACCCAAATATATTCGACCCTAGTAATTTTTATTTAGGAAATTATCTGATTTTGTTGCTTTAATTAAAATGAAAAGTAATTCTATTTTTATATATTCCACAATTAAATCTTGCTCCTTTGTTCGGTCGTTCACCACTGCACAACCACCTACAGAACACTGTAATTTCCGCTGCTACCCGTTTACAACCTTGCGCCACTTGGGTTTTCTTTTTGGTTTTAACGCATTTGTTTTACTTAATTAGAGGAAGGTGGCTAAAGGATTGTGCCACGTGAAGTAGATGACTGTTTCTCGTCCTCTATTTAATCCGACCAACGTCGATTGGTGGTTAATATGAAATGAAATTGTCCTGTTATTATAGGAGTTGGCCATGAGAACCTCAGTTTTTTAATTGATTGGTGAGTGAGTTTTCTTCAGCTCCAAATTCTTTAATCTATTTACATTTTCGAAAGTTTTTATCAAATTGGTTTTTGGTTCCACTAACCAACCCCGCCTCTACTATGCAAGCTCGGTTGTATCAGATTTTGTAAATTCGGGTTTTTTACTGGTTTATGAATTTAAAAAACGATGCATATATAAAAATAGTTATTTTTTATTTTAATTTGAAAAAAAATCAAAATAAAAAGAATAGAAAAAGTGGGAATTTGTACACTAGTAGCAATTTTGAATTTTTTATTTTAAAAAAAATTGTACAATTTTAATATAAATTCTATATTATAACTTTAGTTAAATAATACCCATACAAAATTGATACGAAATAAGACAGTAAACCAATTTTTTTAAAACTTAGTAACACAACGTTACTACATTAACTATGGGAAATATATTATGGAAGTGATGCTTGAATTAAAATTAATGGTGAAGAAAATTTAGAAGAAGAAAGAAGTAGAGGAAGGTGAAGAAGATTTTTTTTTTTCATTTTTTATTTCTGATTTTTTTAATTTGTAAAAAATTTATAGGATTAAGGTTCGGGTAGGGTTTTTTATTGCATAAACAAACCCACCCAAAAAATTCATGAATCCATATTTTAGAAGTGCTACGTTTCTCCAAACAACTGTCTTTAGACCTAGGCTTCCAAAGAGCAGAAGATGATTTCAGTGCGCAGAGCAATTGCCGAATCGACAAGGTCTCGTATTTGGCCTCTGCACTTCCAGACTCAATCATCTTTCTCTTTTTCTTCTTATACTACATCCAATTTTAGTCCTTATCAATCAAAGGTATTCCAGAAGGAATCACCGCCACTCCCTAGACCCACTGAAATCCCATATCAGTCCAAAGTTGCAAATTCCGTTAGTTTGATTGGATATGTGACCGAGCGTGTTCAATTATCGGCTGCTGCTGATGGCAAACGTTGCGCCACCAGTGTCATCACCCAGTTGGACTCTGCTTCTCCTCCTTCTCTCCGGTAATTTCTTTTATAACCATAGCACGGAAATGAAAAGACAAATGGTCATAAGTTATTTGAATTCTTAAACTGAATGACTCTTTGATAAGTGATGATGGCTTGGGTTTCTTTATTTTTGTTATTAATGAGCCTAACTTTTCTCACCTTCTCTGTTTCAAATGTTAATTGTTTCCTCTTTTTAAAATACTATTACAAATAATTTAAAGCTTGCATTTGTTTTTTGCTAGTTAGATGTAATATTACCCCTTAAAATTTGTATTTATATTGTTTGTTTGTTTAAAGTTTTTGGAACATAATTTTAATGTAAACTGATTGTATATTGGAGTTTTAGTCAAGTTTCATTTTTTGTTATTCATTTTGTTGGGCAACACAGTTCATTAACTTTTGATTTCTTAATATATCAGGATTCCCATAATATTTGAAGGTGATTTGGCTAATGTCGCTCTTTGCCACATTAAAAAACATGATCGCGTCTATGTAGCTGGACAACTAAGTGCAATTCCGGGTCAAACGCAACTCCAGGTAAGGTAAACTAGTTATAGATGTGAGGTTATATTTTATGGTACATCTAAGTGTGTATATATGGATATAACACAGACTTCATTAGAGTTGATAACTGCTATGGCATGGAAGTGAATACATTAGAATTGTTAGAGAAAAATGAAGGCTAGACCTGTACCATCTCACTGCCCTCTCAGCCACTATATGCAGCTCATGTGATGGATAGCCTAGAAATGTGCTGCTAGATGTGATTTTATGGAGATTGTTTGTTCCTATTGTGAACTCTGTTAATACTTTGAGTAAAATATGATGCAACGCCCAACAACTTTTTGTTGCTTGAAGGGTTCATACAAGTACCTTGTGATTTGTGCCTTGACACTTGTAGGAAAATGAACTTCTTGCAACATTTTTCTTATCATGCAATATTATTTTGACTGATGTGCTTGGGAAGACCATTATATGACCCTGGAAATATCATGTTTTGCTTACATTTTCATATTAAGCCCTTGAACTTTCGTTCACCACATAAGGACTTTGTTGAGTTGAAACTGAAGTTAATGACAGATTCAATAATACAATTAACAAATTACTAAAACTTGTTCTGCTTCTTAAAAATTTGCAGTATTTAATAGATATAACTTGATAAAGAAAGTCATAAAGTAAGCTTTCTCTGTGTAAATTAGTTTCTTCCTTCTAATAACACTAGCAATTGCCACTATGGAAAAAAAAAAAGAAAATTTTAAAAATGTTTTAGATCATTTGTTAATAAATTTATCATGAATTTTACTTTTGCCATCACTGAAGTTCTCAATATGAAAAATAAAAGTGAAAAATTTTGCCAAAATTAGGGATTAATAATGCATAGGTATGTGTATATATTTAGGGGTTTCAAGATGGGTTTTCCCTTGTCCTTAAAATTATCTTTGTATAATAATCCTGTAACAAAAAATTGAATTGATATATGAAATAAAATGCTTTATCAATTATATTTTTAATTCGTGTAGAAAATGAAATACAATATTCCTTCATGATTTATTTGCCTTAAGTCATAATAGAATTTTCCTTGTAAGGAATTTGTAAATGGTACCCTAATATAATTTTGTATGGCTGTCCAGTTGGTCAACTTATATTAAAGTCTAAAAGCAGATTTAGGGCCAAATTATAATGAATACCACATTGAACTAAATGGTTAAATTCATTTTCATATTAAATTCATTTTTAGATTAGTATAAAAAGATGTGTATGGTTGCCAGAGACTTTCCAATTTTTTTTTTTTAAATTGAAGTTCATGGCTTTTTGATGCTAGATTATGGTACAAAATGTCAACTTTGTCACATCACCTTCCGAGATTACAAAAACCATTGGAAGTTGCCAACAAAGAGAAGGATACTTAAAGGATAATGGTAAATACTTTTTATATGTTTCGTAGACTATGTTACGTACTGTCAACCTACTGTAGCTGTGCTATTAAGCATTTATTATAATTTTCAATTACATTGCATATATGGTTCAAATCTTGAGGCAGCCTTTTGCTGTATTATTTTGAATGGGAATGCGCTTTTTTTACTATGGGATGCTTTCTACAAGTTTTTTTTTTTTTTTTGAACAGTAGAAAAGAACATTTGACTTGGTCTTATGCGCTTTTCCATACTTACCTCCAATGAACATTTTGCAAGTTTCCTAAAGGGGAAAAAAATTGAAACATAGGGCACAAAAAACTATTCCTCTAAGCTTTGTTTGATGGAAACATTTAAGCAATCACATGACTGCATTAATAACGGAGAGTTACTTTGATTGATGAATTCACGTCCATTTAGATTCCAGAGAATCTGGGTTATGCAATAATCAAATTTGAAATGTTACAGTGAAAGGCTAGTAATGCATATTTTTTTGGCTTTGATTTCAATTTTGGTTTATCAGGAAATTTACCGTCTATCTTGTCTAATGTTAGTCCTGGTACTGATAGTTAAATAGTGGCTAACTTTTGTTTTAGTTAGTGCGAACAAGGATGGTGGTTCTGCATTGGATTCCTGGAAAGACCTTCTAGAGAATCCCAAACAGTGGTGGGATTATCGCAATAGTAAACTTAATGGACTGGTGAAATTTCTTTCTTATTGTATCAAACTAATCTTTTGGCCCCTTAATTAAAAGATCTTTTATTGAATCATCTATCGTAACTTCTACAGGCAAATCCCAAACATCCTGATTTTAAACGCAAGGATGGTGTTTCTTCTCTCTGGCTTGGCAGGGGGGTACCAAGGTCGATTTTGTCAGAACTTGAAAAGATGGAGTTCGATGTACATGTTCCTGTATCAAAGCAAGTGAAGACAAATAAAGGTACAAGCAATTGTCTTAACTTGTGCACATTACTTTAAGTGAAAAATATTCGCATTGCATGTAGACATATAAGTATAGAAAAAATAATGAATAGAATGATGTGCCACAAGGTGTTAAGGCCTCATTTCGAAGTTGTATTGGAATGGAATGTGAATTAGGAATTCTATTGCTTTATTTGGTAGAACATGGAATAGGAATGGAATGGGGGTAATTAGCTGATGACTAAAAATGCCCTTATATTATAGTTATAATGCCCTTATATTAAATTCCAATTTTCAATTGACCTTAATATTAATTTTATTTATTCATATGAATTCTTTTCAAAAATATTAATTTTAAAAATCCTAAATTATTCATTTAAAATATATTAAATGAATAATAACCCTTCTTTTATTATATATTTTATTTTATTTTTTAATATGATAAAATTGCCAAGTCTATTCATTTACATAAAATTATAGTCATTATATTTTTGATAACATCAATTATTTCATTATTACATACTTATTATTTTTTTTAAAAATTAATTAATTAATACAATAAATATATTTATACTCAAAATAAGCTCATTCCTTGAATAACAGCTGGATATACATTTCCGATCTAATTTTGGCTTTTGAAAGAGAGAAGAGGGTTACTTGTGATATTTATGGAAAATGAAAATGGTAATACTGTGATTTTGAAAGTTACTAAGGTTATTTTTGGATTTTGTGGAAAAAATAGCCAATTCCTCCCTAAATCCGACCCTTGATCAGTGGAATGAGTTTTCCTCACTCATTCCAAATCCTTCCGCTAATTTTTTGCACCGAATAGCGGAATGGAAATATTCCATTCCCTTTGCAAATCTTAGTATCGAATGAGGCCTAAGTGTTTTTAGCAACCCTTTTTCTCTCTCACTTGTCAAGAGAGAGAGAGAAAAAAAAAGATATGGCCATAAAATACAATGTTTAAGCTTTCTCCCCCTTAGTCCTTATTTATAGATTTATAGATTCAACAAATAACAGAAAATATATAAACTATTATATGCTCTAGTGCTATTTTTGGAATGATAAACATTTGCAGATTCCAACCTACAAATTCAATTCTGTGAAATTGAACTTACTACCAAAATGCGTTTCTCTTATAACAAAACTCAATCTCAGCTGAAAGAACAAAAACTCCTATACAATCTGTACAAGCAGAACTTCCTCATCACAAGCACTTCACCCAAATGTAATGAAATCTGAGCTAGTTTCGTGTATTACTGTCAAAATGGAAATTTATTTATAAAGTAATAAAAGAAAAGCTGCACCTATTACTCAACATGAATATTTATAAAAATAATAAAAGAAGCGAATCAATTATATTAGAAAAATAATAGAAAAGAAAGAAATTATTACAAATTTTAATTTTTCGATCAAGTTTCCTTTGCCTATGTTTCTTTGCTCATTGACTAACAGAATATGGATCAGATGACAAAATCATTAATCTGAGAAAAACATAGGGATATGATAATGCAATTTTGAAAATTGAGATGCTAAATCTTTAATTATGTAATAATACATGGAAAGAACTACTGTTTTACCAAAGCTACGTTGATGCAAGTGATTTATTTGTTTTCTTATTTGATATCTGATGAGCTGATCATTTGGTATCTGCGGCTGCCTGAAATGATATTATTTAATGGATGAAAGAAATCTTTGTTCCATTTTTTGGATCCTGCAGAATTCTAACTGGTTAGATAGTTTTGGATCTTTTGATTGGTGGTGATTGGTAATGCTTGCTTGCAATAGGTATTTTTACCTTCTCAATTGTGATCTATAATTGGCTTGCTTCAGGGGATGAATCTTGGAAGCACTTGGTGGAGAACACTAATAAATGGTGGGACAATAGATCAAACAAGGTAAATTTTGATTGGAAGAACCTCGTATGGTTTATTTATTTATTTGTATTAACTTTCTTGCTTCCATTTGCTACCTTCAGAGAAATGTGAAAGCTCCTGATTTTAAGCACAAAGAAACCGGCGAAGTGCTCTGGCTTAGTAGTGCACCGGCTTGGGTGCTCTCACAGTTGCCACCAGTAAAGAGTGAAGAAGTTGTTGCTGTTTTCAAGAGAGATACACTGCTATCTTAAGCTGTGGATGGAAGGCATATGATTTTCTATGAAGTTTCTCAGGTATAGCGTTGATTGTCACTGAAGGATACTCATTTCACTTTTCTCGGGAAGAATCTTGAACTCAGCAAGTCATTTTGATGATGTTGCAGAGGAAATTTTTTCTTCGGGTTGGTTGCTTTAAAGTTCTTGCGTAGATATTAATGCATTAGGAAGACAGGATGGAAATGACAATAATAGGAATGTTAGCTGAAACCCAAAATTTCTGTTGATTGGTTCTCAACTAGCAGTGAGGTTTCTGGTAGGGAACACCTAGCCCAATACCCTTTAAGGTTGCTCCCAATATTTCTCTCTTTTTTTTTTAACACGATCCACTTCCTATCCCTTCCAAACCATCCGATCCGATAACTATTTTCTTCCTTCAGGGTTGACTGTTCCGTCGTCCAAGCGGAGCTGCATGCCTGCCTAAGATTAATATTATCACGGGCATCCTTTGACGAAGCCTGATGGTTAATGTGAATGGCTAATGTACGAGTTTCCTAGTTCGAATGTTTAAGAGTTGGGAATATCTTCTTTTCAGTTAGTTTCATGAAATTATTTATTTATGCTTTCACATGAAGTATAATCTATGGGTGAGAGGTATGCACAAATTTTGATGAGACATTTAAAGAGCTAAATTATATCTAAATTAAATTTACTCACTATTTTATTATTTTATTTTTTTGAATTAAAATTGTTGTTTTAGATTGTTCCATGACATAGCTAAATTGAGAATAAACAGAAAAAGTAAAGAAAGTATTAACCATAAATCGCAAGTATAAAACAAGGTGAAAATGGGAAGATGGTGGGATATTGTCGTAATCCAACCTTATTTGCCATTGCCGACTTCCAAGCTCTATTGCTTATCGTTCATCCCTTATTCAATCACCATCCAAAGACAATATTGCGTTATGCATTTTTATTTTGTTTATTGAAGACATAAGACGATCGAAGAGGAGAGAACAAAATTCAACTGAAAGATATCAGCAAACATGTAACAAGTATTACCAAATGAGAAAATCTTTATCTCATACTATACTTCTAATTAAGATTAGATACTCTACTACACCACATTACTGCTATACTCTGTATTAAGCTTACAATTAATTAATTGTTAAGCTTCAAATGAAATACAAAAACCAATAACACCCTCTCCGTCGCCATACTATAGAGTGTAATTCTCCTCTCGGATAAATACTAATTGCTATTTAACTTCCAGCAAAAAAAAAAAAAAAAAAAAAAAACCTTTTAAACTAAATAACAACAAAATGACTTTTCTGTCATTATATTTAAGCAAAATTTGCAATTTCATCCACGATGTTTGGTTAATATTACTATTTAGTCATTATTTTATTACTCTTTACATGCTTGATCTTTGACACTATTACACTACATCCACTTCTGTCTAATTTTTTATTAATATTTTTGAATTTTTGGAATATTCTTGAAGAACCTAATTACATATTCCACAAATATTTCTAAATATAGATAGACTGAGCATATAGTGTAATATGTTAAAATTTAAGGATGTTTTAATCATAATGTTAAAATGGAGTGACTAAATAATTATATTAAAGAAAAAAATGACAAATAGTAAATTTTCCTTCTCTCTATTTTTTTTAAATACTCATAATTTTTGCATAAATATAGTTGGAGCCTAACTCTGTATTCGAATCTCAAACCACATATTCAGTGCGTAAATATATTTAAGTTAAAAAGAAAAGAGAAATTGAAGGATTTAACACATATTTTAATCTTAAAAAATAAAATGGCATAATATTTTAAAAATTAATAAAATAGCATATTTTATTTTAGATAAACTAAAATACTTTCACAATTAAATAAACTCAACTAACATCTTTTTTTCCTCTAATCTTTTTCTTTTTCTTCTTCTCCTTCTTCCTATTTTTTTTTCTTTCTTCTTCTTTTCCTCCTCTTTCTCCTGCGTCTTTTCTTCTTCTTCTTTTCCTCCTCCTCCTTCATCTCTTCTTCTTCTACTTCAGTTTTACCTCTTAGTTTTACAGATATGTCTTCTCCCCTTCTTTTTCTCCTTCTTCTATTTCTTCTTCTTCTACCACTACTTTAGTTTGACCTCTTAAATTTACAAATCTATCTTCTCCTTCTTTTACTTAAATTTTTTCTACTTAAATTTTTTAGATTTAACGGTATATATACCAAAGGTTTTTCAATTTTTTAATTTTTCAGATTTCTGATTTATGCTAGTATATATGACAATATATATGGGCTATATATATTGATATATATACCATAGAAAATGACATTTAACCCGGTATATATGAACCATATTGTCATACATTGTTCATATATATTGTATATATAGTCCATGTATACTAAATTATGTGTTTTTGATATGTTTTCGGTTATTATATATACTATTATATGTTTTGGTTATTGATTAATATATGTTGTATATATAGTCCATATATACTAGTATATATACTGGATCATATGTTGTTATTTTGTTTTCGGTTATTGATTAATATATACTGGTATATATATTAGTATATATAGTAGTATATATACTAGTATATACACCTGGAGGCAGTTTTCGTTGAAATACTTTATATATGCTTTGAAACAGTTACCATATATTCCAACCTCGTCACTACCTTCCCTTTTGTCATTCCTCAACTCTATATATACTTAAGTTTATATAGATTATATATACTCTAATATATATACTAATATATGTACTCGTAAATCAAGTATACTGGTATATGTAGCAGTATATATATTGGTATAGTCCATATATGCTTATATACTAGGGGCAGTTATAAATTTTTTTATAAAAAAACATGTTATTTTATTAATTTTTAGAAATATGTAATGATTTCTCCTATTAAGCACTAAATAAGTGCTATATAGTTTAATCTCCCAAAAGAATTAAAGGAAGGAAGACTTTTACTAAAACCTTGGTTTGGAGCTGGGCTACTTAAAGGGTAGCAGGGTAGGTGTTTATTTATCCTATTCAGATTTTGATTCATGGCTCATATGCCTGTTCTAGTTGAGTTGCCCATAAGTTTACCAGAATGGCATCTTTTTGAATTCTATTTTAATGCTAAATGTTCCAAATATTAATATACTGAAAATTTATAGGATGAATTACTACTACTCTATACTTTTAATGAAATAATCATACTCTACAGCTTATCAACACTATTTTTTTATTTACTTTTTCATTCTATTAAAGTACACAACATAGTTAGAAACTAGTATTAAGTTTGTATTTTAGTGCAAAATATATATATATATATATATATATATATATATATATATATTATCAAAATCAAGATATTAGTAATCACGGTAGATGAATATGCTAAATAATTAAAGTAAATGTAGTTGTTTAAGCAGGTTTGTATAGAGGTCCTCGAAACCGTCCACCTCTTGATTTTGTTCAGGTTTAATAATTTTTGGGCAATGAACGAAAAATAGTTCTTTTTCATACAAATCGAACGAAAATCAGATCCATATTTAATTTTTTTGACAAAAATTCATCCTCTAAAAAATAAAGGACAAAAATAGATCATTTTTAACTTTTTTGAACAAATCCATAATTTCTTTCGAATTTTCAAAAATGAATACTCGAACAATTGGAAAAGCAAAAACGGCTTCTCTTAATTTTATAAGCATTTATAATCATTTAAAACAATTGAAAACTTGAAACTCAAAAGAAGATGACCAGAAACAGTCCACAAAAGTCTGATGCTGTCTTTGTCACCTCCAACCACCCGACGATCTAAAGGTACTGCTTGGAAGTCTAGACGCTGGTGAGTCTCTCGGTATAATTGATGTACGGTGGCCTAAAGCTGTCCATATCGGCAAACCTAGCTTTGAAAAATCGCCGCTTAGAAAATCACGATTTCATCGTAGCTTCTCTCTGACCCAGACATTCAGACAGTTTTTGATGGTTTCTGCCGAGTAGAAGAATGCTAGTAAGTTTCTTGGCAGTTTCTATCAACTTATGGACGAAAATCCATGGAGTTTCGGAAGTGCTTCATCGGAGAAGAAAGGGTTCAAACTGTCTGCGATTTCAGGTGGGATTCAAATGGTTTCAGTCGTGATTCAGGTTGTCCACGTATAGATGAGGTGATTCTGCCACATCCGACCAAGATCCGTGAGGTTTCCGATGAATTTTGGTGGGGAAAATCAATTTTCGCATCGCCTGGAGTACTCACTGGAAAAATGTGGACGCCAAAATTCTTTGCTGGCCCGTCACTGAAAAAACACAAGTAGTCGAAAATAATTTATATACTCATAATATACCCTCTATATAGTTGTTGAAGAAAATGACAGTTTTGCCTTTTTTTTTTCCCAATTTGGGGACCTAAAAAACTTTAAATGATAATTTATTCCATTAATATGTTGTTTTTGAATGTTTTGGCTACAACCTTTTTTGCCCAAAATTGTGGGAAAACCGCTGGTTAACCGGTCAAAAACTGCAAACCAGCCTGCCCAAAGTACGTGGTCCTTCCGTCCAGTTAAGATTTCTGATATGGACGAACTGTGCCACCACTAAGCTGGTTTAGTTTTTGTAGGATGAATAGGATGAAGAAGGGCATCATTTATAAGCATAATGGGTGAATTGGATGGGCAATACAGACACCTGATAGGCAGTTCTGATTTAATCTACACATGAGATCATTAAATTGGTTAAACAGACATGACTGTGCAAGTAGAAGTAAGGGACAGAATGGCAGAGTCCCAAACCTAGAAAATTTTGCAATGAGCATTCAACATAGTAGAAAGAAATTAGAAAGATACTTACCCTACAACCCACAGAACTGAACCCATTCTGCATATAAAATCCTTCCCTTTCCTCAATAATTGAGCTTCATGGGCATTTCCCATTACCCACCTCATACATAACCAATCCTTATTCCAGTTTCATGCTTCTCTTAAAATATTCTATTTCATCTTAAACAAGAATAATGTGAAGCAATTTTTTCCTTCTTTAACTATAATTTTATTTTATTAGGATATTTTGATATACTACTAAAATAGCACCAAATTTGTTTAAAATATCTCATCTACCATCCAATTAAGATAAGGCAAAATTAGTATAAAGTTCAATAATTTATGTCACCACTCATTGATGCAAAAACTATGGTATATATGTGTCTCCAAAACATTCCTTTACTTTGCAGAATCATTACCAAAGTGCAAAAAGAGGAAACTCCATTCATAATAACATATTTGACTTTGCCAAATTAAAAATCTGGGGACTTGGATTGGTGCAACCTATTGTAAGTGTATGATGATTTTGTCTGGTTCCATCATCTTTCCTTTTGTAGCCTATGTGGACTACTTCAACCAATACCCAGTTTACACTCTCTATTTTCTCATTGCTCCATTTTCTATTTGCTACTTAGACAGTCCAACTGCCGCCTTTCCTTAAAAAAATTCTATCAACCATTTCACCAAACTAAACACTTCTATTTCTATACTTCCCTCTTTAATACAACCAGTAAAAAATGAGTATTCACTAAACAAGTTAAAGAGTTTAACTAGAAGTACCGCTGAGGTGAATTACACGAGATAAGTTTGGGTTCAAATTCTCAACAACGCAAATTTTTCTTACCCATCACTTTTTCAAGAATTTTGGTGCGAACTAAAATTTAGTCAGATAATTGGTATAGACATCTCAGTAAAAAGAAAAAAAAAAAAGAGATCAACAAATAAGATAAAAAATTGAGTGTTGAAAACAAAACATATATATGTATTATACCATTTGCATAAATCACAATATTTACATATCTGTAAATCAGAAGAAAGATATCTATATGGGTTTTAAAAGAAAAAAAAAAGAGGGCAATTAAGCTATGAACAGAGACATAAATGAAGTGAAGGAATAAGCAAAGAGCAACTGAGCTTCAATCTAAGCTATACCCAAAAGCTACAAGCTGCTCCTTATGACCTCTCACTCTAAACACATTGATTGAACTCAAAAATAATGACAGAGGAGGAGGAGCTCCGGGGACATATCTGCAACCAATCCCTCTGGTAAATTTCCTCCAACAAAACTAGATTTAGCTAGGCTAAGCTAAGCTTGCTTCTCCAAATCATTTTCAGCAATAAAAGTGCCATGGAAACCATAAGGAACTCGAGAAGGAAGCTTCACTATTGCTTCGACCTGCAAATTCATGGCATTTACAATATGCAGCTCTGATTTCCACTCTTTCTCATCATGCACGAATGATAAAATATACCCATCATCTTCTTTTCCTGAATTAGAATTAGGTAAAAACAGAGGCTCCCCTCCATACTTATTATCTCCATACATGTACTTTTGTATTTCTCCAGTTGAGAGATCAACTTTAGCAAATCCAGACACTTTCGGCCATGGCTCTGCTAGAGCTAGATATGCGAACTGGGTTTTTCTTCCTAGAAGATTCCGGTTCACCATGCCTGCTTCCAAGTTTACTTCTTGCTGTTGTTGGTCAGAAATTATAGGCCTGCGTGTGGACTTTCCGGTTTTCAAATTTAGCCTTATTTCTGATAAAACACTCTTTAAACTCTCATCACATTCATTAAAAATTGAATCGGGAGGAGTCATACAAGACCCAATTACAACAATTTCATCAGTCTCTGTTTCTTCCCATGCGTTCCAAAGATGAAAACAGAAGCAATCAGGTGCTTCTACCCACCTAATCTTCGAAGAATCACTCGCGTTCTTTTCTAACACACCAAATCTTGCAACTTTGTTTTTATCATAGATCACCGGAGACCCACCGCGGATCATTTCCGGTAACTTAAAAACCACCTGCTGATCTGGAATGATTACGAAGTTTTCTGTAATTGCAAAATCATGAATCATTGTTGGGTCATCAAGTGAAATTTCAACATCTTTAGACTTTGTACCATCTGGGTAAAATTTGAAATACTTCAAATACGGTTTTTGTACAACATCATAACTAAGAGCAAACAGTTCGCCGGAAATTGGGTCAACTTTAGGATGAGCAATCATTGTACTTTTTAATTGCCCACTGAAATTGTACCGACCAACTGTTTTAAGGTCACCAGAAGGAAGAACCTTAACATGGTAAGGCAAATCATCTTCAGACATAGCTAGAAGACGACCGTTAAAATAAACTAAACCGGCGTTAGCCACACCGAGGCCTTGGCTTGGATCAACAATACCAAAAACCCCACGTGCATAAAAAAGCAATAGCCTAGCAATCCCAGAATGCCCGTGAAGCTCACCTATGGCTTTTGGGAAAACAGGACGTCCCAATTTTCGTTCGTGAACCAGTCGGTTTGTCTCCGTGAACCGGCAAGCATAGGTAACCGAACCTTCCTCCTCGAACCGGACAGCATGAACCATCCCATCACCATCGAACAAGTGATGACCGGCCACCGGTTCGTGAAGTGGGTTTGCGCCGTTTCGAACATAAACACCCCGAATGGTGTCGGGGATTTTGCCGGTGACCGGTAAATCATGTACAACGGACTGTTCCGGCACGGGAGCGAAATTACCCGAAATTTGAATGTTAGGATCGGTAGTCTTGGGAAGTGAGTGTTTACGTTCGTGTGAAAGTAAAGCATCTTCCACTTTATCTAACACCATGGAAGCAGCTTTTCGTAAAAGATTCCATGATTTATCATTATTAGAAGAAGAAGATTGTTTTACTGGGTTGGATACAGTAGGAGTTGAAATAGAAGGAGAAGGTGGGTAATTAGTAGAAATTGAAGATTGTTTAGGGAAGTGAACAAGGGAAGGAGTTTGAAGAGAGGAAGTGATGATGTTATTATGTTTTCTGGTTGTAGGCATACAAATGGAGGGAGTAGAAGAAGCAAAAGAAGCCATAATTGAGTATTATTATATTGTAGAAGTAGCTTGAATTTGAAAAAACGATGTCGTTTGAGCTTTAAATTTGAACTGGTATTAAGAAAAAGCAGAAGTAGCTTTCGATTGAGAGTAAGGAGTGTGAAGGAGTGTGATTTGAGGCTGAGGCAAAACTGGGAGGAGAAGAAGACTATATATAGAGGGGCTCAAACATGTAAGAGAACACCACGTGTTCCGTTTTTAAATGGATTGATAGAATAATAAAATAAATAGTAAAAAGGTGCTAAGCGCTTCATTCCTTGACACGACAGCATCCCCTTCCCTTAATTCTCTTTTTTTTTTTTTTTAAATAAAATTAAAATATACTAGTATTATTGTTTTTTGAAGGAATAAACGAACCCTTCTTATTACTTTTTGCATATTTAATCAAATCTTTATACTCTATATTAGCTTCCGCATTCGTAGAAAAAGAAAAAGCTTATGCTCCGTCTTTTTGGCAATATTAAGAGAACCGAAACATCCTTATTAATACATTTATTTATTTATTTTGTAGATAATTTGATAAGATTTATGAACTAACATCACACATGAGAAAATTATATTGGGTAATTGAGTTTTGCTCAAATATGTTATCACCTTTTTTAAATTTATATTTTTTTTCCTAGCCCAAATCTACTGTGATATTAAATTGCAACAGAAATAGATCGGGATAAACTTAATTTAGCTTAGACTTATTAATGTTAAAAGGTTAATACTAACCAATTAATTTGATTATCTTGTACTGTTATAGGTTATGATAATATGCCATTTTTATTTGATGTGGATTTCTAATACTTTTGATTCTAATTGATATTCATTAGTTTAATTACAATTTTAGTTCAAGTTTTTAATTTTAGTTTTAATCAATCGATTTTCTTGTTTGATTTCATGTTGCATATTGAACACATTTTGATTTCAATTTATTAAGGAAATAATGAGAAATAGAAAAAAATTACAATTGAATCAGGCAAAAAAGTAAATGAATATTTGAATTAGGAAGGAGTAGAAGAAAAATGAATAAGTTGGAATGGAGTGGTCTAAAGTATATATATAAGTGAAAGTGTGGCTTTAAACTTATACTTCTCTTAGAAGAAGAAAAAAAAGATCATTTCTCTGCCTTCTTGAAAACCTTACAACTCTTTCTCTAAAGTCCATAATTATAAAGAAATAGCATATGTTTCACATCTTAAAAAGGATTAGCATATATTTTGTAAAATTAATGAAATAGCGTATTTTATTGTGTTTGAACTAATGTACCTTTTTTAATTATTAAACCTTTTGTTATTTACTAAACCACTGTTTTAAGGAAAGAAACCAAATCTTTTTCTAATTCTCTTTCTTCTTCACCACGATCACGATATTACTCAGAAATTTTCGATTCTGTTTTGCTTCGGTCTTCTGCTTCTTTTAATTTTATTTAATCATATTCTTTGAGATTTATTTTGATTTTGGCAATCTATATTGCAATTGTGGTTGATTTTCAATTGCAGCTCTGTTCTGTTTTTCTTCTCTTTTTTATCTTTCTTATTTTGAGTTTCTGATTTTTCAAAATCTGCCTTGTTTTCAATTCATCGTTGCATCTTTGTTTCATCATTTGTTTCTGATTTTAGAGGCTGTCTTTTTTTTGGTTCATCATTGTATTTTGTTGTTGTTGCTTCATTAATCTTCTTCTTCTTCATTGCTGCGTTATTTTTTCTCTTTGTTTCATCATTGGTAACTTTATATTATTTTTCTCTATGTTTCAGTTTTTTACTTTCATTATAGTATTGTTTTGTTTGCTTCATTTTTCTGATTCATTAGTAATTTTTTTCTTCATTGCTGTATGCTTTATGAGTCCTCTATTTCATCTAAATTATGTTTCATTAGGGTTTTTTTTTTTTTTTTTAAATTCATTAGTAATCTTCTTCTTCATCATTAGTGCTCTGTAAACTAGTATTATTTGAGTACTTAAAACATTATATATGGTTTATATATATTTGGTTGTTTTGTTTAGTTTTTTTGTTTTGTTTTGTAGTTTATAGAGCAATATATATTATTCATTTGTTTTGGTTTAAATATTTTTGTGAATTACGGTTTTGTGTTTTGTATTTTGATTGATTTGTAGTATATATATATCAGTATATATGGTGTATATATACTTTAGTTTTTTGGATTTTTTTTGTGTTTTGTTTATTGTTTATTTTTCAGAATATATATGGTATAGATACTAAATTTCCAGTATGTATTAGCTATTTCTTAGTATATATATTAGTTTGTTGTGTTGTATTTTTGATTGATTTGTAGTATATATAACGGTATATATGGTGCATATATATTGTTATATATTTACTAGTTTTTTTATACTGAATATATTTTTTGTTGTTAGCTATCAGTCGCTTCAACTTCTACTAATATTGGGATGGAAGTGGCTGTTGTTAGTACTAATATTAGTCTTCCTGATGGAAATTTTGAATTTGTTGTTAATAAAGATTTTGGAAGTGGATGTTGTTGGTACTAATATATTGGTATATATACTTGTATATATACTATATATATATTGGTATATATGCTGGTATATATATTCTATATATTGATATATATACTGGTATATATACTCTATATATACTCATGCAATAAGAGATTTTTGGAAGTTATAATTTTTTCCTGCACCAGTATATATATACTGCATTTTTTATTGTATCAAATGTACATACACATTTTATATATGTAAATTTAAAAGTTTTATATACTTTTAAAGTATTATTTAATAATTGATTTAAGTAAATTTTGTTCCATATCATGATATATATGACAGTATATATGATCTATATATACTGTCATATATATCAGTGTATATATAACATATATACTACATATGTTCTACATTCTTGTTTATAGAAAATTCTAATAGTAAAATCAATAATAATATTGTAAATCGAACATATTTTTCTAATAATAGATGAACATCAGAATTCAAAAAGTGTATAATCTTAATACATATTCATGTTTCTTCAGAATTCAAAATTAATACATCATCTTGTGTAACAATTTTGAAATATTAAAAAAAAAATAATTGATATCATTCTTTGTTGTGGTTGGTTCTTTCTTGGGTTGATGGAGGTCTGAGGTCGAAAGAAGGGATCTCCGATGCTGTAAAACAAACATTCATTTATGTTAATATATACTACATAATATCATATGACACAATATATGTAAAGCATATATACCATACTTTAAAACTCTAATACCAACTATAACATAGATATCACACATTGACATACATTGTCAATTCAAAATAGATTAAACATTATATATAATCTATATATATTGTCAAATATACTATTTATTTGTTGGTATATATATGCTAATATATACAGGCTATATATACCTTCATATATACTACAAACATATCATTTGACATAGTATATATAAATTGTATATACCATACTTATAAACTCTAAGCCAATCACATAACATAGACATCACACATTAACATACATTTTCAATTCAAAATAGATTAAAGAGTATATATAAGTTATATATACCATCATATATACTCTTAATTTGTTGGTATATAAATCAATATATATAGGCTATATATTCTGGAATATTTATCAACAACATGTATTTATAACTATCATATATGAACCATATATGCTAAACAATAGTAGTATGCAAACACTATATATATTAGTATATATAAGCTTATATATATTGTTATATATACTCTGCATATACTGGTATATATGATAGTATATATAGCTTATATATACCATGTAATATACTTCAATTTATGTCATACTTCAAACATAATTTACCTCAAATATATTCACACTAAATATACTAGCATATAACCAGTATATCTCATATATACTGTCATATATACTCTGCATATGGTAATATATATAATAGTATATGTTGATTATATATACTATCTAATATACTACAATATATGTCATACTTTAAACACAATTAACTTCAAGCACACTATATTTTCTACAATATAACTAGTGTATATAGCTCATATATACTGTCATATATACTCTGCATATGTTGGTATATATGATAGCATATATAGACTATACATACCATTTAATATACTCAAATATATGTCACATTTGCATACATTGTTCACAATTGTCATACAATAGTCCACATATTCATACATAATTATATAAAACTTCAATCACAATAATCTTCAAACACAGTAGTCACAAAATAAAACATACCTCTCTGGATATGTCTTCCTTTTCTATTTGATTTACAGGTTCCCTCTGCGTCTTGCAGGAGCATTTGACATTGGTAGAGGTTTTGAATTGATAAGAGAAGATAAAAATCAATTATAAAATCTTAATATCTCTCTTTCATTGGTATATACGACAGTATATATAAAATATATATACTTTTCTTAATCACCAGTATATATAAATCATATATAGTGTTAGGATTTAGTATATAAATGCAAATATATACTCATTACAAATACTTGAAACATTACATATACTTTTATACATACTGTAATGGATCCATATATATATATATATATATATATTTTTTCCAAAGTATATATAATCTATACATACTGCATATATACTTTAAAAACTCTAATCCAAACACATATTAAAGAAATGACACTTTGAGCAAAACATAGACTGTAGACATCAAATAAAATAGTATATATAAGCTATATTTTGCCATATATTAAATTCAAATGTTGGTATATATGATGATATATATAACTATATATATTGTCACGTATATTATAATATATATGATACTATGTTTTACTAAGTATATATATAATATATATTTATTGTTATATATACTTTATTTTGGAGTAGATGTGACAGTATATACAAGTTATATATACTTTCATGTATACCAAATAAATGTGATATATATAATAGTATATATTGGTTATATATATCGTTATATATACTTTATTATGAAGTAGATGTAACAGTATGCGTATGTTATATATACTGTCATATATACCAAATAAATGTGATATATATAATAGTATATATTGGTTATATACATTGTTTTTCAAAGTATATATAAGCTATATATACTGTTATACATACTTCAAAAACTTTAAGCCATACACAATTCAAAAAAAAAAAAAAAGACACATTGGGCAAACATAGATAAGGAACCTTCAACAGACAATGCTGAGCCAGCTGAACCCTCTTCCCTCTGAGTGTCATGAATATGATCCATGATCCTATATATATGTCATATGTCAAAACAATGCATATGAATGAATTCACATATCATGCAAACAACTAGGCCCTGCGGGGGTGTAGACTAGCTCTGATACCAACTAAATGTAACATCTCTATTTGTAGTCTTACGTCATAAAATATGCCATTTTTTTAAAACATATTATTACATTTTTATCTTGTAACACATTTAACATAAGCATACATAGCCATGTCATACATATCATACATATAACAAAATATGATATACAATCTCTTTTACCTTTACTTCTATTTAACATGCCTTTCTCATAATTTACATATCATACTCATTCATATATAATTTACATATATCAAAACATGGTTATAACCATCTGTTTATCCAAAGGCAACATAAACATAACATTTTATATTTACATGCCATCATATAGGACCCATAGGTCTCTTTGTCAAAACATATAGAAACTGTAGGTTTTTTTTTTGTGAAATTTGTAAACACTGGCTACGATAATCACAACAGCTGTAATTAAGTCCTGTGAAAATGCATTTATATAATATACATTTCATATCATCATTTGCCATATAATCATGTGACCGGACTTCAGTACCGGTTAGAACAGTATATATATATATATATATATATATATATATATATATATATATATATATATATATATATATATAGAAAATAAAAGAAATTATCTCAAAAAGGTGTGTATCGATCCAGACAC
>CANUEY010593666.1:0-55928 GCA_948099555.1 Croton setiger
GGAGCTTCGATGAAGCTATTCATGGTTGTACTGGTGTCTTCCACGTGGCTACTCCCATGGAGATTCTTTCGCCGAAAGATCCTGAGGTACTTCTACACCAACTGTTTGATTATTTTTCTCACGGAACTGCAATCTTATAATGAGAAAATAATGAATTCATGTTATATATGGCAGAATGATATTATAAAACCAACTGTAAGTGGGGTTTTCAACGTTATGAGGTCCTGCTTGAAGGCCTGAACAGTCAAACGGGTAATCTATACTTCAACCGCAGGAACACTTACCGTGCAACCAACTATACCTGCACAGTATGATGAGAGCTGTTGGACAGATGTTGATTTTTGCTATGCTCAAAAGATACCTTTATGGGTTAGCAATTTTTTCATTCTATAGTATATACCTTGTTTTCCAACAAATTTCAAATTCATATCAATGTTGATAAGTGCATATATACTTCCTAATTATGGTGTGTTTCAGTCGTATGCGGCAGGAAAAACAATGGCGGAGAAAGCAGCATTCGAATTCTGTAAAGAAAATGGCTTACATGTCATCAGTGTTCTTCCAACTATTGTCTGCGGTCCATTTCTTACACTTTCAATGCCATTTAGCATTGACATAATGATATCCTTAATTACAGGTATGTATACATTTACTATGTACTATTTGTTTATCCTATTTTTCCTATAATGATATTTTACCCAAAAATATACAGAAGATTAATTATTGAAACTCATTATATAGGAAATGAAGCTCTTCAGAAAATTCTGAGTGGTTGTGGAGCAGTTCATATAGATGATATATGCAATGCTCATGTATTCCTGTACGAGCATCCCCAAGCTGATGGAAGATACTTGTGCTCTAGTCATGATTTTTCAATCTCTGATGTAGCTAATTCACTGAGGCAAAAGTATCCAGAGTATCACGTTCCTACAAAGTAAGTATTTTTATACTAAATAAGCATACGTTTCAATATCTAAATAAGCTAGTATTTAGAAATGTATCTTCTGATTATATAAAAATTCAGTTTTGATTTGAGTGCACTGTGAATTGAGGACTACGAATGTTGCAGGTTCGAGGGTATTGATGAATCTTTGAAAAATGTTCCTTTCAATTCGAAGAAACTGATGGATTTGGGATTCGAATTCAAATATGATTCTGCTAAATACGATGTTGGGTATTTGTGCAGTGAAGTCATTGAATGCTGCAAAGAAAAGGGGCTTATTAGTAGTTCATGATCTTTTCTTTTTTTAATGGAGATGATTGATAATTCAAATAAACAAATGATGATATGTAATATATAATCAAATTTAAGATTAGTGTAAACTTCAATAATCTTATTAGTATCTCTAATTATTATTTTTTTTTTTCCAAAATATCCTAAATTATGCATATAATTTTATTTCTTAATACTATCAATTTATAAAAACTATTACTGCTATTAGTTTTTTCAATGTAATTGTTTTCATTTTCTATCTTTCAAAAATAAAGAAATGGATAAGAGGTAATTTTAGTTTAATTTATGGTATGGATTTGTTGACATGCTATAATATAATAAGTTAACTCATTCAAATTCAATATAACCATTTTAAAAAAAGTCATTCAATATATAGATTTTCAACTCAAACTTGTGAGAAGGTTGACTAATAACAGCGTTTAATTCTCAATCAAAGGAATGAAAAACCATCATTCTTCTTCTAATTCTACCCTTGCCATTGTCATCTCTGTTGTGAGATCAACTGTTCAAAATTCAAATCCCTCATCTCATCAAAACATTCGTAAAAGAAGATGAAAGGCGAGACTTTGTGCGTAACTGGTGCATCAGGATATATAGGTTCTTGGCTTGTTATGAGACTTCTTGAACGAGGCTACTTTGTTAAGGCAGCAGTCCGCGATCCTGGTTTTTTAATCTTACAACTCTGTTTTATGTTTTTCAATCCATTTTGAAACAGAAAGTTTGATTCTTTTATGTTGGTGTTGGTTTCAGGAAATGTTGACCGGGTCAAACATCTGTTAGAGTTACCAAATGCTAAGACTCACCTCAGCCTCTGGAAAGCTGACTTGGAAGTTGAAGGAAGTTTTGATCAGGCTATTCATGGCTGCACTGGTGTGTTCCACGTAGCTAGTCCTATGGAGTTCTTGTCGCCTCAAGATCCTGAGGTAATTGTACACCAACTGTTTGATTATTTTCCACGCAACTGCAAAATAAATCTTACACCAACATGTTATGGCAGAATGAAATTATAAAACCAACTGTAAATGGGGTTTTGAACATTATGAGGTCTTGCTTGACGACAATGACAGTAAAACGAGTGATCTTCACCTCCACCACAGGAACAGTTGCTGTGCAACCAACAACCCCTGCAGAATATGATGAGAGCTGCTGGACCGATATTGATTTCTGCTACGCTGAGAAGATGCCTATATGGGTGAGCATTTTTTAACACTTCAATTTTCTGTGTTCCTTTTCATCTTCTTTTTCAACAAACCAAATAGAAATCTCATAAGATATTCTAATTCTGCTGTATTTTAGTCATATTTTGTGGGGAAAACACTGGCAGAGAAAGCAGCGTTCGAATTTGGAAAAGAAAATGGCTTACATGTCATCAGTGTTCTTCCAACTGCTGTAATGGGTCCATTTCTTACATCTTCAAGGCCTTTTAGCATAGAATTGGGAATAGCCTTAATCACAGGCAATGAAGCTCTTCAAAAAGTTATGACTAAAGCACATGCAGTCCATATAGATGATATATGCAATGCTCATATATTCCTATATGAGCATCCCCAAGCTAATGGGAGATACATATGCTCCAGTCATAGTTTTACAATCCTTGACCTCGCAAAATCACTTGCACCAAAGTTTCCCGAGTATGATATTCCTACAGAGTATGCACACAGAACAAGCTCATAATCTTTCTCTTTTTCTCAAAATCAGTGTATAAAATGTGTTTAGAGTACTTACTGGATATACTAATGTCGCAGATTCGAGGGTGTTAATGAATCTCTGAAAATCATTCCTTATACTTCGAAGAAACTGAAGGACTTGGGATTCACATTCAAATACGATTCTACCAAGTATGATGCAGGAGATTTGAGCAAGGAAGCAATTGAATGCTGCAAGGCAAAGGGGCTTTTATAATAGTGCTGGACATCAAAATAGAAATAAGATAATAAGGAAATAATTTGTCTTTGTTTTTATTTTAGTTGTATGAATAACACAGGTTTGAACCATATCTGTATGTTATTTGTTCATGATCTTTTCTTGCTATGTACTATTATATAGTCTGAGTGATTATTATATTTACTAAATGCAAAGTAATTTTGTTTTTCCAAGTTTTTAATATGGGGAAAGATTTTTCTATTGAGATTACAATCATAAGTCATATGACAAAATAGCCAATTGAAACTGCCGTTTGATGTTCAACGGTTTCTCAGAACTGATAGACACGTGGTTTTGGTATAAATGCAGAATATGTTCTGACTAACCAACAACCTGACATTTCTACCCACGAGTTATAGCTCAGTTGGCAAAACAAGCTGAGTTAGTGGGAAGAGCCCCAGGATTGATTCCCACCAAATGCACCTGCGGGGAGAAGTGAAAAGACTAAGTTCCAAACCAAATTAGTCACCCGGACAGATTCCGAACACCAGTTGTTTCATCCAAAAAACAACCTGATGTTTATGTAGAATAATTGCTATGGTTGATAAGGACCAATTGTACTAATTAAAATTAAATGGTTCTGATTTAGGTGAGGAATTTCATAATCAAAAGCATCCAACATGCTTTGCAGAACTACTCTAATAACTGACTTGTATATGTACACACAAAAGAAGGGTCGAACTCATTGCATTTTGTCATGGACTTGTTGGTATGTATTAAAGAAATCCAATGATTGCATAAACGGAAGATATCTTAGACAAACTTCATTCCAGAGAGCACTTAGAAGTGTGCTTTAACAGATATTTAGACTAAAAATCATGGAAGATCAAACTGTTTGTGCGACTGGTGCCTCTGGTTTATAGGGTCTTGGCTTGTTATGAGGCTACTTCAACAAGGTTACTACGTCAGGGCAACTTTCCGCAATCCAGGTTTGAAATTGCTCTTAGGATTATTTTTCCAGAAAAATAATTGTATTTATAAATAACAGTGAAACAAGGGAAGAATGTAGGATTGTTAATGTTGCTTTGCTGCAGAAAATGTGAACAAAGTGAAGCATTTATTAGATTTGCCAAAAGCCAAAACACACCTGAGCCTGTGGAGAGGTGAGCTTGTTGAAGAAGGAAGCTTTAATGATGCAATTCAAGGCTGCTCTGGTGTTTTCCATCTCGCTACCCCTATGGATTTCTCTCCAGAAAAAGATGTTGGGGCTTGTTTGAGAATTCTGCACTGTCCACATTTTCAAATTAAGCATATCAATCATGAAAAATTCGTTTGTAATACTTTTCAAACATGGTGTTAAAAACTATTCTTATTCTGGCAGACTGAATTGTAAACCCTACCGTAAATGGGATTTTAAACATCGTGCGATCCTGTTTGAAGGCCAACACCATCATGCGATCCACTACAGGAACAATTACTGTAAACCCACCACCTCAACTGCCTGAGTATGATGAAAGCTTTTGGACTGATGTTGATTCCTGCTATGCCCAAAAGATGCTTGGATGGGTAAGTATTAATATACAGTTTCTTCTTTTCCTAATAATAAGATTTCACCAATCTACTAATTTTTGTTCTATTGTAGTCATATTTCATTGCAAAAACGAAGGCGGAAAAAGTAGCACTGGAATTTGCTTAAGAAAATAGCCTCAATTTCATTACTGTTCATCCATCTGTAGTTATTGGTCCATTTCTCACTCCTTCAAGGCCTTTCAGTGTAGAATATGGAATTTGCTTTGATCACGGGTATGAATCATATTCTATCGAATACCTTCTTTTCTAACGAATTATCCAATTAACAATAACCTGCAATGTGAAGGAAATGGAGCAATTTACAAACATATGAAATCAGCTACAGTAGTGCATATAGATGATGTATGCAATGCACATATATTCTTGTTTGAGCATCCGCAAGCAAATGGAAGATACATATGTTCGAATCATACTTTTACGATTCTTCATCTCGCAAAATTGCTTAGCCAGAAGTACCTGGAGTGTGATATTCCTACCAAGTATGTTCCTAAGCAACTATAAACTAATACTGCTACTTACATGTGATGAACAAGCTAACTAATTACTGATTATGCAGATTTGATGATGTAGATGAATCTTTAAAAGTTATTGGTTGCTCTTCAAAGAAGCTGATGGATTTGGGATTCAAATTCAAATATGATTCTAGCAAATATGAGGTTGGAGATTTATATGCAGAAGTTATTGAATTCTGCAAAGAGAAGGGCCTTATTCCCTGTCCTTGGGAGCGAAGACTATAGCTTTCCCAGGCTAAGGCATAACTATTCTGTATTTTTAATTGTGAAATTATGCATATTACATAAAAAGCAATGAATTGCAAGCTTGCCTACAACTACCGAACATATTAATTCCAAACTATTAGGAACTCAACAGTTGAAATATTACTCACTTAAAAGAGCAAAAAAGAAACACATTTCCCCAAGTTTCAAATGGTTGGGGCATTTCGTCAAACAGCTTGAAAGCATTAGTATACCTTTGCAAGCGGGACACAACCTAGCTAAAATAAATAGGTATAATTATTTATATATAATATACTATGAGATTTTTCTATTTTGAAAATTGTATTAATAGGTCTTTCAGATTTTAAAAACGTCATTGATCCTTCCGTCTAGAAACGTCATTGATCAATTGAAAAAATTAGAATTAAATTTTTAAGAAATGACAAAATTACCCTTTGATTTATTTGAATCGAACTAATGCTAATTAAACTCAATCTTTAAATCAACCCAAACAAAAAACAAACCCACCAACAACATATAATTAACGACTTTCTTTCTTCCAACCCTTTCTTCTTTAAATCAATCCAAACAAAAAACAAACCCACCAACAACTTTCTTTCTTCTTTAAATAATTAACGACTTTCTTTCTTCCATTTCATTCTTTCCATTGTTCCGTTTCTCATCTATTTCCGCCACCATCGCCAACGTCTCATCTCTTCTCCATCATCTTCAACTCTAGTTCTCCATCATCACTAACCAGCCTATCTTCTTTCTATTTCTTTAATTTTTGTTAAGGGATCTTCACTTTCTATTTTAGGATTTCTGGGATTTTTAATTTTCCAATTATAATCGTTAATGGCGGAGTAGAAAACTGAGGTGAAAGAGGCCAAAACTGAGCAGGCTGCCTATCTTCTTTCTATTTCTTTAATTTTTGTTAAGGGATCTTCACTTTCTGTTTTAGGATTTCTAAATTTTGGGATTTTTAATTTTTCAATTATAATCGTTAATGGCGGAGTAGAAAACTGAGGTGAAAGAGGCCAAAACTGAGCAGGCTGAAACATTAACCCTAGCACCACCGGCGGCGGCAGAAGTGAAGGAAGATTAGAAAGTTGAAGGGAAAGAAGAGGAAAAGGATGAAGTGAAAAAAGAAGAAGAAACTCATTTCTTAGGGTTTTTAAAATTCTTTTTCTTTTCTGTTTTTTTAAGAACAATACCCTTTTTAATTTCAAAATTAATTTCAAATTGAGAGGGATTAGGGTTGGATTTTCTGTAAGAATTTCAATTTAATGTTAGAAATTTATGTGGAAAATTCTGGAATTTCTGGAATTTCATTTTCTTGTTGGATTCAAACTGAGGGTTTAAAGATTAAAGATATTTCTGATTTTTTTTTTCTGAGTTAATCTTTTTGTTTATAATATTCATTGTGGCATGGGAATCAGACTAATTTGTATACCTTTGATGTCTGTTTCTTTTTTTTTTTCTGAATTAATCTTCGTGTTTGTCTTGCTTGGGGAGCTATCTGTGAGTTCAGTATTCTCTACTATGTTTGATAATAGCAAATTTGAGTCTCTTCTCTTAAATGATGAACTAATGTTCTGAAATTTACTATTTTTCCTGTGCTTTTTAATTTACAAAACAATGGGAATCAGTAGAAGGAAAGGAAAAGATAAAAGAATAAATTCAACAATTAAAATAAATTTAATTACAGTGTTTTAATAATAATAATAATAATAATAATAATAATAATAATAATAATATAATTTTTTGTTTTTCATTTCTTATTAAAATTAGAAAATGAATTTAATATAAGGGATAATTATTGTTAAGAATGAGTAAGGAGGAAAAAATGGTTTGATTTAAAAATTGGGTTTAATTAGCATGGTCTGATTCAAATAAATCATGATTCGATTTAAATAAACCAAAAGATAGTTTTGTTATTTTGAAAAATTTTAATCAAAATCGTTGACTTTTTCAATTAACTAACGCCGTTTTTGGACGGAAATATCTAATAATATAATTTTTTAAACCTAAGAAACTCGGTGATATAATTTCTAAAATAGAAGAAATCTAAAGTATATTATGCAAAAGCTGATGTACTTATAAATAACTATCCCAAATAAATATAATAAAAAGTACAGAACGTGCAGATAGAGTAAACGGCAAAGTCAAAGCAATAAATCATTAGAAACAAAAAAAGAAAGGTACACTCTCCATCTAGTTCCTTTTAACATTGGCTTGAAAACTTATGGTTCCCGGGTTGCCAAATTTCAATAATCTTATCTTCTCTTATCTAAAATGGCAAAATTGAAATTATGTTGCATGCAAAAAAAAAAAAAAAAAAAACTTAGGTATATTAATAGTTCATCAATGAACAGCTCAAGAAATGAAATTTAACAAGTTATTATCAAGCTTTAAAAACTTCTTAGTAACTTCCCTGCTAAAAATTGAAAATCAGAAGTGAACAAGATGACAGGCGCGAGTGTTTGTGTTACAGGAGCCTCGGGATTTATAGGTTCATGGCTAGTTATGAGACTTCTGGAACGAGGATATTTTGTCAAGGCAACGGTCCGCGATCCTGGTTTCAAATTCTCGACTCTTGGGTTTAATTTGAATCAAGCAAAATCCCTGTAAGCTTTGTTTCTGATAACTTTATATTTTATGGTGGCGGTTGCAGAGAACTTGAACAAGGTGAAGCATTTGCTGGAGTTCCCCAATGCTAGCACGCATTTAAGCCTCTGGAAAGCCGATTTGGTTGATGAGGGAAGCTTCGATGATGCAATTCAAGGTTGCTCTGGCGTCTTCCACGTGGCTTCTCCTATGGATTTCATTTTCTGTCAAGATGCTGAGGTAATTTGGATTTTGGAACACCACCCTGTTTGATAATTTGTCATTAGTCGACTGTCAATTGCAAAATCAAGCTTAATTAACTCAATTCCATATTTCGATGCAGAGTGAAATAATAAATCCAACTGTTAATGGAGTTTTAAATATTATGAGATCATGCTTGAAGGCTAAGTCCATCAAACGGTTCATCTATACTTCAACAACCGGAACTATAACCTTCCGACCACCGCCTCCACCGCCGGAGTACGATGAAAGCTTTTGGAGTGATGTAGATTTCTGCTATGCAGAGAAAATGCCTGCATGGGTAGGCATATGCATTATTTTCTTTCTAATATTTTTCTCTTTATAACAAAAAAAAATATAAAAACTAATTAAGATTATTATGTTGTGTTTTTAGCAATATATAATTGGCAAAACAAAAGCAGAGAAAGCAGCATGGGAATTTGCCAAAGAAAATGATATAGATATGATCACAGTTCATCCTTCTCTTGTTATTGGTCCATTTCTTACCACTTATAGGCCTTTCTCCATGGAATTTGGAATTTCCTTCCTCACAAACACAAGTACGTATCCAAATCCAAGTTTCTAATTCAAAAAAAAATATATATATATATATATCAGTCAAAAAGACAACCAATCTTTTGCTAATAATTTCAAATTATGTTTTTGTGATTGAAGCAACGCACAAACTTATGCATTCATCACCAGTAGTGCACTTAGATGATTGTTGCAGTGCTCATATATTCCTGTTTGAGCATCCAGAATCGAAGGGAAGATACATTTGTTCTAATTTTTCTTTCACCATTCTTGATCTTGCAAAATCGCTAAGCCAGAAGTATCCAGACCGCAATATTCCTACCAGGTATCAATCATATTTACAGGAACTTGAACTCATAGATATATGCCATTTTGTTACTTAAACAGTTAAACTGGTGTTTCATGAATCAATTCCTTTGATGCAGTTTTGAAGGTGTAGATGAATCTCTGAAAGCAATTAGTTGCTCTTCGAGGAAGTTGTTAGATTTAGGATTCAAATTCAAATATGATTCTACTAAATATGATGTTGGAGATTTATATGCAGAAGCCTTTGAATTCTGCAAAGAGAAGGGTCTACTTACTCTGTCTTAGTGTGGTACAGTAGGGGTCAACACAAAGGTGTTTGTCAAGATTGTTAAAGTAATTATGGTTTAACTCTAAATACCAATTGTATAATTGGGTTGTCATGTTAAAAGCTAATTAATTTTTTTTACATAGTTACGGTAAAGGACAAGGAAGGAGAATGGTGAGTCTAGTAACTCAAGATCCTGATTAGAGACTTTACCTCTTAATCATTAAATCATTAGATCACTCTTTGCCCTTAATGAATTTCAAACCTTCTCTAATGTTTATGAATTTATTTAAATTTCGGTAAAGTCCGGCCGACACTAAAAGAAAAAGGTTTAAAAATATACTAATATTTAAATAATTTGTCTAGATGTTATTTTATTGTGTGTTGTCTCGTCGTTGTTTGGTGTTTTCTAGAACATTTTTCATTATTAATTTTGTACTAAATTATTCAAAAACTGTTATTTTACACACGCATAAAAAACTGACTGAAAATTTTGAAATTTACATTTATGACTGCGGTGCATAGTAGGGTGAACATAACTTGTTTAGTATTGAAATCGAACCGAAAATTGAAAAATATTCTGTTTCGGTTATTAAAATTTTGACTGTTTTCTTTTATTTCGATTTCAACAAGTTGGCTCATGTTCGTAAAATTTTCAATTAATTCGATTAATCATAAACCAAACCAAACTAACTATACTATGTTGTTTATAGGATAGATATAAATAGATTTTAAATTTTTCAGTTAACCAAATTTTCCGTTTAAAAATAGTGACAAATTTTTGGTATTTTTAATTAGCATAATTGACAGTTTTTGATATCGGTTTTGTGCTAATTGAAAAAATTTCCGTTGGATATTCGATTTTAATATTTTCTTATTTGATTAACCAAAAATCATAAATCCAATTTGATTTTTGGTTAACCTAATTTTCATATCTAAAGTGTATTTTATTGATGAAATTATTTAACAAAATGTTGTTTAATATAAATTATTTAAAGGTGGGACGCGGTAGTCACGGCAGGTAAAAGAGGAAGAAATATGACAAAACTCGTTGCTACAAAAGCCGGTAAAAGAGGAAGAAATAAAATAAGCAAATCATATTCATAGTCATCTCCTTGGGGAAAACAAGAAAATTATAGAAATTTTAAATACAATTTTTATAACAAGCATCGATTATGGGTCCTACCCCACACCCCACTTGGCATTCCATTAGAAATTAACTTATGATACACATAATTTATACTGTATTAAACTTCTATTTATATTAATCACTAGTCAGGTTTCGTCATTACTCTATACACTACATCAACATCAATTGTAATTCCAAAAATAAACAATTCAGAGTATATATTTTATTTAAATATATAATTCTAAAATTTAATTTACAAATTAGTTGAATCTAATATAAAAATATACTATAAATAATTTGTAATTCCAATTAATTTTTAAAAATAAAATACATGATTTATTAATTTTAAAAATCTACCCTAACCCTTAGTCATTTGCAAAGTATAATTACTAACTTCTCAGAAAAATGTTTGCCTACATTTGGAAATAGGGTAAATTCATACGCTAAACTAGTAACAAGTGTCAATTAGCAATAGGATATCTATGTAAAAAAAATTATGTTTGGTACACCGAATGTAGAGAAGTATTTCTCACTCTTTTTATAAATCAGGCCGAAACTGTTTTAACTTTTTGGAACCTCCAATAATATCCAAAAAGCAGGTGCTCTCGATGATCGGCACTCTTAGCATCTTCCAATCATATCATATTTTATAATGCAAATAAAAGCTTAAAAGTTAAAGTTTGCTTGTCTCGCACTAATTAAAAAGCTATACATCGTAAACTTCTAGAGGAAAAAAAAAAAATCTAATCCTCAAATATAAGTACTTCATCTACAGGAGATTTACCATAATCAGCAGAACAAGATGAAAGGTGAGATTGTTTGTGTGACAGGTGCCTCAGGATTTATAGGCTCATGGCTTGTTATGCGACTTCTCGAACGAGGTTACTTTGTCCGGGCAACCGTTCGCAATCCTGGTAATGTAAAATTACCAACCATATCAAACTCTGATAGTTATTCGCGATGATGCCTTGTTAATTATGTAATTATTACTTTTTTACAGAGAATCATGATAAGGTGAAGCATCTATTAGATTTGCCTAATGCAAGGACTCACCTCAGTATCTGGAAAGCAGATATGGTTGATGAAGGTTGTTTTGATGATATAGTACAAGGTTGTACTGGCGTTTTCCATGCGGCTACTCCTATTATCGTATCTCCATTTCACGATCCTGAGGTAATTAAATAATCATTGATTATGCATTAATCATGGTTTAGGGAAGTATTAGGAGAGAGATCCAAAAATTAGCAGATTAATTTTGTTATTAATGTGGCAGAATGAAATGATAAACCCAACTGTTAATGGAGTTTTGAACATTATGCGATCTTGTGTTAAGGCTAAGACTGTGAAACGATTCGTTTATACATCTTCTAGTTCAACCATTACGGTCCAACCGAAACCTCCTCTTGACCACTATGATGAAAGCTGGTGGACTGATGTTGATTATTGCTATGAGGAAAAGATGCCCATGTGGGTAAGTATCATATCCTTTCGTTCCTATATTATGTTTGACGAAATTATCTATTCAATGGTTAATCACATACAATTATTGTGTTTGGTAACAGTTTTTAAACTAAATTTTAGTGTTTTGACTATTTAAAACACTAAAAATTATTTTTTGTAACATTCGGTAAAATAGTTTTTGATATAACTTTAATTATTTAAATAGCATTTTATCAAATGATATTGCAAACAGTTATACAAGTGGTTAAATGCTATTCAAACAAGATCAAACTCAATTTCTATTGAAAAAGTTAAATTATTATGGAATGTTATAAGAAATAGCACTAGAAAACATGTTGCTGAATACAGTTATGATATCAAAGAATTTAAAATGTACAAGGATCTAAATGGCATGGTTGTTTTGTAGTCATATTATGTAGCAAAAACAAAAGCAGAGAAAGCAGCATGGGAATTTGCCAAACAAAACGATATGGATCTAATTACAGTTCATCCATCTGCTACTATTGGTCCATTTATTACCTCTGCAATGCCTGTTAGTGTAGAATTTGGAATATCTTTAATCACAGGTTTGTTACCCAATTCCATTTCCTAATCCCGTAAAATTTCCATTCTTGCAATGAACAAATCAAGCTTAACATTACTAATTACTATATATACAGGAAATGAAGCTCTTTACCAGTTGATGACTGAGGGACATGCAGTGCATTTAGAAGATGTATGCAATGCTCATATATTCCTGTTTGAACATCCTGAAGCTAAGGGGAGATATATTTGTTCTAATCATAATGATTTTACCATTTCTGATACAATAAAATCACTCAACCGCAAGTATCCGGAGTACAAAAGTCCTATAAAGTAAGTTTTTTTTTTCTTTTACTTAAAATTTCATAGGCATTAGCTCATATTCATATATATATACAAGATTTGTTATGTTGCAGAATTGAGGGAGTTGATGAATCTTTGAAAGTAGTTCCTTGCTCTTCAAAGAAAATGATGGATTTAGGATTCAAATTCATATATGATTCTGAAAAATACGATATGGGAGATATATGTGCAGAAGTTGCTGAATTCTGTAAACAGAAAGGTTTTTTACCCCACCAGTTGTGAATTGCTCTCAAGCGATAAAGCTTCAGCATCTATACGAACAAGAATGAATTAATCCTGAAGATTTTCTTATCAATTTCCTTCTTCAGGTTATGCAATGATGTTCTGCTCTCTGTTTTTTTAATTCTCGTTTGAGTGTGTTTATTGGAAATTTAAAAATTTATTATGGGCTCAAACATCTGTTTGAAAGAATTAAAGAAGTGTATAGATATCTACTCATTCTTTGGATGTTAATTCTCTGTACAAGAAATCACTCCAATTCTTTTAAAAAAAAAAACAAATTACAAAATTTTAACATATATTGTAAATTATAAACTACTATGACGGTATTAATTTATTTTGTGTTTAATTTATAATACATGATCAAATTTTGTAAATTGCAAATTACTTATGATCAAATTTTGTAAACTGCAAATTGCTTTTGAACTCTGCATCTAGTACAGATAGTTTAGCCGATAGTTTCTGAAAAAAAAAAAGCATTAAGAGCTAATTACGGGACAATAAAATACTAACTTTAGATATTTAAGTTGTAATATTCTTCATGTGTTTCATGCCCCTCTTCCAATAGTTAATTTATTGCTATTGTATGATATGAATAGTGCAAGTTATATTATATGATTGCTTTGATTATTATTGATAATCTAAAATAAATATAATATTAGAAAATATAAATAAAAGAAAAGTTATTTATAAGGAATAAATTTATAATTTTAAGATTTAGTAAATAAACTATAAGCTTAAAAAATGACAGAATGAAAATTATTTTTAGCAGTTACTATTAACTTAATGGGCTAGTATTTTTCATAGTGCATTTTCACTCGGCACAGTAAAATCAAATTTTTGTTGGCGTCTGTTGAGTTGTGGTCTTGGTGTTGTGTGGAGACGAAGCTGCAGCTACCACGCACATGTGATAGCTGCATGATCACGTGATTCAAGAATAGAGTTAGATGACAAATTAAATTCTCTCCCAAAGACACCGAAAATTATGTATACATGGGAAAATCTAAGCAATGCATTTTTACTAAAATGTTAATTTCCAAAATTGGCTATGAAATTTACAATTTGCAAATAAGAGATGACGAAGGCTTAGGAAAGATATACAGACTTGCAAAGAAAATGCCCAACACCACGGATAGTATACATAAAGGCTTTTCCAACTGAAATAATTACCCAAATCAAAATCATTTTCGGTTTTTATTGTCTCGCATCAGAAATAAGTAATAATATTCTTTTGAACTAATTTTTAAAATGGATTTAGATCTGTTCTATTTTCATAACATGATATCACACTTCAAATATACATACCTCATATCTTACTATTTTCAAAATAGTTTTCACTTTTTTTAAAAAAAAAAATTGTTTTATTTTTTAAAAAGTTAACATGTAACTCTAAATATTTATCTTATAGATAAACAAAATTAGTATAGAGTATATTACAACTAGGTTTTAATTTATAACGTCTTCAATATTTTTTATGGAATAGTTGCATTTTATTTTTAAAATAAATTTATATATAGTATATTTGTAAATATAATTTGGACTTGATTTTAGGAAAAATTAATGATGCTCTACTTTTGTTTCATCCTTTAAAAAAATTATAATATGATATTTTCATTAAATTAATTATTATATTATATGGCTTGAAACAATCCACCTATAAAATTTCAAGATACATATACATATCAATAAAAATCTTCAAATCCTAACAATATAGTAATAAATAAAGAAGTCATGAATATTGATTTGAAGTCATGATCTTGCAAGTTCTCCTGAAATTCAACTAAATTGAGACCACGCCAATAACTACTCATCTAAGTTCGATTAAGAATCCAACTTGGCATGTTCAAACATGGAGGATACGACAAGATAATGACTTGGCATGTTCATCTCCTAACTATTACCACGTGTTTTTATTATACCAACTCATTATACTATAACTCTTTGATTTTCCACAACACAAAAGACATTCTTAGTCTTAGTCAAAACAAAAAAGCATTCGTATAGCCAAACAAAAGCCTCCAAAAAGAGTAAGGTAAAGTCTCAAGGGAACGTAAAGTACAACAACCACCACCACCACCACCATCACGGTGGAAACCGGTAGTTGACACATAAGCACGTGGTGGTTAGCTAACTATTTAGATGGAAAGAAAATTAAGAAATCAAACAATTCTTATATAAATTTAACTCATCCAACCAACATACTACCACACTAACATAATCCTATTATATAAAATTCACCTGCCAGCTCTTGCGCACACGGGAAAGAAATTCAAAATATATAGTATAACATGGGAATAGTGGATGAAACCGTCTGTGTGACTGGTGCTTCTGGGTTCATCGGATCATGGCTAATTATGCGACTCCTTGAGAAGGGTTACACGGTTCGAGCCACCGTTCGTGATCCAGGTTCAGTTCCTCTGCCTATTATATAAAATTTTGTCTTTTTTCATGTTTTATATTTTGCTATATTTACGTGGGAGTTCTTTTTTCCTTTTTTTTAACAGACAATGCTAAAAAGGTTAACCATTTGCTAGAGTTGCCTAAAGCTAAGACCAATCTTAGCTTATGGAAAGCTGATCTCTCCTTAGAAGGAAGTTTCGATGAAGCAATCAATGGCTGCACTGGTGTTTTCCATGTCGCTACGCCCATGGATTTCGACTCTAAGGACCCTGAGGTAGATATGTGTATATAAACAAAAATAGTAAGAAATTAAGTACTAAATAATTAATTATAACTGTTTATATACAGAATTAGTATGTTTATCTTTTAATTTACTGTTATATTTTTGGCAGAATGAAGTAATTAAACCAACGATCAATGGGGTTTTGGACATCATGAAGGCTTGTGCGAAGGCGAAAACTGTAAAAAGAATAGTTTTTACATCATCTGCAGGAACTGTGGATGTTGAAGAACATAGGAAACAAGTATATGATGAGAATTGCTGGAGTGATTTGGAATTTATTCAGAGAGTCAAAATGACCGGATGGGTAAATTAAATTTCGAATCAACATAAGATGTATTTAAATTGCATATTTCTTGATAATAATTTTTTTTTTTGTACAGATGTATTTCGTTTCCAAATCTCTTGCTGAAAAAGCTGCATGGGATTACGCTAAAGAAAATGGATTTGATTTCATCAGTATTATTCCTACTTTAGTGGTCGGTCCATTTATAATGCCGTCAATGCCTCCTAGCCTAATTACTGCACTTTCGCTAATTACTGGTAGAAGAAAACTATTATTTCTGTTAATAATTATAATGATTCTAAAATATTGATTTCATTTAATAAATATTATTTTGTAACAGGAAACGAGGCCCATTATTCAATTTTAAAGCAAGGTCATTACGTACATTTGGATGATTTATGCAATGCTCATATATTTCTATACGAGAATCCAAAAGCTCAAGGAAGATACATTTGTTCTTCACATGATGCCACTATTTATGAAATTGCAGACTTGCTTAAGCAAAAATATCCAGACTATAATATTCCTACCAAGTAAGCATAATTATTATTTTTGACCGCTTAGAGATTAAAATTGGAATTAAATAATTTGATTAAAATGGACTAATTAGGAATTATTAATATTTAGGTTTAAGGACATGGAAGAGGATATAAAGAATCCAACATTTTGTTCGAGGAAGCTAGTGGACTTGGGTTTTAAGTTTGAATATAGTTTGGAAGACATGTTCGTTGGAGCTGTGGAAACCTGCTGGTCGAAGGGATTGCTTCCTGCTGTTTCTAATGGAAAAGAAGGAATTAAGAAAAATGAAGCCATTAATATTCCCATTAATGAGGTTTCAGTGAAAGCAGTATAATTAGTATTTTATTTTATGCTTCAAATCTTGCAGGCTGAATAATTTGAAAATGTATTTTTCTACTTTTATTGGGTAATTCCAACGTTTTTAATATTATATATGTAACGGAAAACATAAATAATGTTTGTATGCGGTTGATTACTCACAAATTTATGTTAGTATATATCTTTTATTCTTCTCAACTTTATGAAAATTAGACTGTTACATTTTATTATGTTTTAATTATTAGAATGCAATTTTTTTTTATATTTACTAATACAACATTGTTATATGGATATTGAGCTTAGCTATTTAATATCAGTCTCCAAAATTTTTAATTTTTTCAAATTCCGCACGTAAAAATTATGCAATATTTATTTTCAATAGAAAAATTTTTTGGACCCGAATTTTAAAAATATGCATCAGTCTTAAACCATGGTGTGGTATGCATACAACATCTCACGATTATAATTTGATGGGTTCCAAATATGAATTAACTATGGGTCCAGCCCAACAAGGACACAAGGAAGTCCACATCATGGAAATTCTAGCCCTGTACGGGTTAGCCGAGCCCGAGTTGTCCATTTGAGTTTATTATCAAACAACTTTTAAAACTTATAGTTAAGTAAAAATGTAATATTTTAAACACTAAGTAAATGAAAAAAAATTTTTATGATATTGAATCTTATATGTTTATGATATTTTTACATAATATTTTACGCTGATTAATATGTAATTTTTTTTCAGTAATGTAATTTTTTAATAATTATTTTTATATCCCTGATTTTTTACGTACCGATCAGTATGTAAATTGATTATTTGTGATTATTATATTCTTACTCCTGATGTTTTTACCTATCAATTAGTATGTAAAATATTTTTACATGTAAATTGATTTTTGTAATGATTATTCTAATATTTCTAAATTATTTTTACATACTGATCAGTATATAAATTGATTTTTTACATACTCTTAATATGTAAATTAATTATTATATTTATATACTGATTTAAATATTGATGGTTTGCTTACTTTAAAAAAATTATTTACATATTGAGATTAGTGTGTAAATCAGTAGTTTGTTTGCGGTTTCTGTCGAGTAGACAATGGATGTCAAGCTTCTTCCTAGTTGATGTCGAGTTTCAGAATGATTTCATTGGACAAAAAAATTTACTTCAGTAGTGATTCAAGTTACATACTAGGTTTGATTTTTCAAAGATATCCATCATGCTTCAGATTAGCAAAGGGATTTTGAGATGATCCAGGTGATAATCAGATAGAAAATCAGATTGTATAGTCAAAATTGGGGTTGGAGCATCATTGGAAAAATAGGACAGTCAGAAACTGTTTATAAACTCATCATCTGCCCTCTATAACCTTATAGTTAAAATTAGCTTTTTGTGGTATATATTTTTTTTAACCTTAAAAGTTTTAAATGACCTTTTTTTTTCCGTTATTTTCTTTTAGTTACTTTTTTATTTTTTATGATGGTTTCATGTATCTTAAAAATTTGCTACTCATTGGGATCTGTATAAATAGGCCATTTTCTCTCGTTAGTAGACTATGAATGACTAATATTCTTTGCAAAATCTCCAACTATAAAAATTGAATAAATTAAAAAAAAAATATTTACATGATGACTTAATTTTTTAGTTTGAAATAATTGTTATATATTTTTAACTTTTTTAAAATTAACAATTAACTTCCTATAAAAACTTATCAGTCTACCATAGTTTATCATCGACAATATAAATGTTTCTGTGGGCGCCGCTTTATGAATAGAATATTCGAACCATTATTAGTTTAATAAGTCGATAAAAATTTGATCACGATATTTGTCAGTGAACAATATAAATATTTCTGTGGGCGCCGCTTCATGAATAGAATATTCGAATCATTATTAGTTTAACAAATCGATGAAAATTTGGTCACAATATCTGTGAAAAACATAAATATTTCTGTGGGTGCCGCTTAATGAATTGAATATTCAAATCATTATTAATTTAATAAGTCGATGAAAATTTGATCACAATATCTGTATGTTTAAATTTTTAACATAAAATCGAAATTGATAACCATTTTTAAAAAAAATCAACATTTACCATGTTTGTACACAAAAGTATTATTCATCCAGTTCCAATCGAATTAAATTATTACAGTTACTAATAATCAGAATGGTCCCCAAATTTATTCTTCTTCTCGATTTTATTCATCTTCTAATATTATAATTACAGTTTGATAATAATTTTTTATGTTTATGTGCAGTATTATTTAAAAACGGCTATATATGTATTCGTTTATTAACGAAATAACAACAGAACGGTAATTGCAGAGCATGTAGCATACGCAAGCTAGAACTGAACGGAGCCGTTTCGATCTTGCTTGAGGGCATTTTCGTAAACCTCGTACCTATAAAAGCCAACTCTAAAACTACACTGTTCTTTCACTTGCCACTCACCTGCAACTCCTCTCTAATCCTAGACAGCTCTAACAATGGCGGCGATTTCGTATCACTCTTCTGTGCTTCCATCAAACAAAGCCGGTTTTTCCTCATCTTCTTCTGCTTTCTCCAGTAATCTTCTCTCGCGGTCGTCTCGATTCACTGGCGTATCGGTGTTTTCTCGGCCTTTTTATGGAAGAATCTCGTGTCAAGCCTCTTCTGCAGCGTCTTCAGCTTCCTCTTCCGTTAATGGACAAGGTATTCTTTCGCTTTGAGCTTTGAAGATTCTCATTTGATCTTGTTTATGTGAATGTCGTGGTTTTGGCTGTGAATATTTTTTGAAATGTTTCGGTTAGAATCAAATGCTGTGAAATTAGGGTTTAGAAGTTGATTGATAAGTATAATGCAGCTGCGGTGTTAGTTAGTTCTGTCATTTTTTCGACTCGGTTTTTGCTGGAAATTTTTCGATAAATGAAGGAAGTTTGGCTGCACTTGTAGTTTTCTGTTTTCTCTTAATTGGTAAGAGACAAAGAGCAGATTAATGCTCAGGGCTGTTCTCCATTCTGACATGTCTATGGAAAATGATTTTCCGTTGAATTTTAAAGAAGCAGAAAAGCTATGCAGCAAATTTGCTTGAGTAAAACAATTACAAGCATTCACTGCTTTCACTACGAGGAATGCATGAACTACTGCCATTTACAATTAACTTATATCCGATCTTGCTGTACCCCTTCTATATTTTTGCAGCAAAAGCAGGGAAGACAGATTTTCTACACATTAGTGATTTTGACAAACCCACTATTTTAAGGATATTGGATCGGGCGGCTGAAGTCAAGGCCTTGTTGGAATCTGGAGATCGGTCATTCCTCCCATTTAAAGGAAAAACAATGGCTATGATCTTTGCAAAACCTTCTATGAGAACACGAGTTTCATTTGAGACGGGATTTTTCCTGCTTGGAGGTCATGCTATATATTTAGGGCCAGATGATATCCAGATGGGTAAACGAGAGGAAACTCGGGATGTTGCTCGTGTTTTGTGTCGGTATAATGATATAATCATGGCACGAGTTTTTGCTCATCAGGTATGCTGGTGAGTTTTTTGTATTTATAGTAATTCCTTCGAGGAACTGCAGGTGATTCTTTTTGGAACGTATCATATATCTATGCATGTGTAATGATATATGCAATTTTTTGTATATTCTTGTGAAATCAGGTAGGATATGTGTGACATGCTACTGAGCTTCTCAAAGATTGGGCATCTTGTTTTTATAATGTCTCATTAACCTTTGCTTTTTAAGTTTGCCGCTAGCTTCTTTTTGCATGTGTACTTACAGACGCAATTACTCTCTTCATTCTGCAGGATATTCTTGATCTAGCAAAGTATGCAACTGTACCCATTATTAATGGTCTGACTGATTATAACCATCCTTGCCAAATCATGGCTGATGCCCTCACAATAATTGAACATGTTGGTCAATTGGAGGGAACCAAGGTTAACTTATCATGATTGTATTCATTTTACTTTTATTCATCTTGCATGTTTGTCTATATTCGTGTGTAAGGTTTAATCTGATTCCAAACCGTAAATCCAGGTTGTGTATGTTGGGGATGGAAATAACATTGTGCATTCTTGGTTGTTGTTGGCATCTGTTATTCCTTTCCATTTTGTATGTGCTTGCCCTAAAGGTTTTGAACCAGATGCAAAAACAGTTGAGAAGGCACAGCAGGCTGGAATTGGCAAGATTGAGATTACAAATGATCCAAAAGAAGCTGTTATAGGAGCTGATGTCGTATACTCAGATGTGTGGGCAAGCATGGGCCAAAAAGAAGAAGCTGAACACCGCCGCAAAGTATTTCAAGGATTTCAGGTATGTATATTGTTCGATATCATAGTTTTTCACTCGTGAGTTGCAACGTAAACATGTGGGAATCATTGCTAGATGGTCATTGCTCGTCTGCAGTAAGATAGGACAGGTAGCTCTTCAAGTCTGTCATCTGCTTTGAATACTTTGATTTCTAACGGAGAATTTGAATAATATCCCAACTACCATGAGATAGAATATGTAATTTTTCCCCTCATCTTCAATCTTTTTTTTTTCCTTGAAAATTTTGCCAATTAACAATTTCAATTGATTACTCTGAATCTGAGAAACTCGATACTGGCAACTCTGCTGCCTCTGCAGCTAAAATTTAGTAACATTGCTTTAAGGTTAATGTGCTTGAATTGTTCTGATGAGTTCAAATTTAACAATTTTCAAATTATGTTTCATGCATTATGTTGACAAGACTGTATGCTATGGATTGCAGGTTGATGAAGAGCTTATGAAAATAGCTGGCCCAAAAGCTTATTTCATGCATTGTTTACCAGCAGAGCGGGGTGTGGAAGTGACAGACGGTGTCATTGAAGCTCCTAACTCCATTGTTTTCCCACAAGCTGAGAATCGCATGCACGCACAGAATGCTATAATGTTACATGCACTCGGGCTTTGATTGCTATGACGTGGCATGCACTTGGGCTTTGATTTCCAACCTGAATAATGACGTAAAGCACTGCTATTTTGTAGTTGCAGTTCTACTTTCAGATTCAGTTGTTGGGAATAGTTATATGAAATAGTAGGTTGAGCAATCTCTTTTATTGTTCTTATTAGCTGTAAACAATCAGTGTGTTCTGAACTAAGCGCTATTGTTAGCAACTGCCTGTCAGGTTTTGTCCATAATTGTAACTGTTTCTTGAATTTCAGCACAATGACGAATAAAAAGATACTGGCTTTTCAATGTGGTCTGAACTAGCAGTATTTTTTAGCAACTGCCTGTCAGGTTATGTCCATAATTGTAACTGTTTCTTGAATTTCAGCACAATCGATGAACAAAAAGATACTGGCTTTTCAATTCCAGCTTTCTTTCATAACATAAATGAAAAAAAAAAAAAAAAGAATGCCTACAATGACTTCCTCTTTCCTACATTTGAGGATTCCACCTCAAACTTTATGTCGGTAGCAATTACATTTGATTTGCCAATGGAGTATGATATATCTTACCAAATTACTACTGACATCGTCTACCTTTCTTCTGCACTGAATTTGTTCCAAGCATCCTGGAACCAGAACATAAATTTGAGAGTTTCAAAATCATTGACGCCTGCAAATACATAATAATTAGTTGTGATCCAGCAAAGAGAGGAAACGCACCTTTAGTAGATCAAAAACTTTCTCGCAAGTGTATTTCTGCTGTATGCTCGCACCTCTTTGCTGTAACTTGTCAGGGTGAACAAAGAGTGTGGCTTTTCGGTAAGCTTTCTTAACAGCAGCTGTTGTTATAAGTTCTGTGAGAGGAATTGCCTGCCATCCACTGTCGTGACCAAGGATCTGCAACGTTTATGAAATGATGACAAGTTAAAAGAAATAGGCTATAAATAAACTGTTTTATGTTTACTATTGGATTTTCGTCTTTCTCATTCTCCATAATATAAATTCTTGTCATAGAAAATAAACAAAGGATAAATACTTGATAGTCAAAAATATACAATGTCTTTGAAATTTAGTATCATGCACAAGCATGATGGTGTCCATATATAATATCAGTAATTTGTTCCCAAATTTATAACAAGATTATTGCAAAGTAATAGACTTTTCAATTATAAAGGTCAAACCCAAACACCAATTGCCAAAAATTGTGACTTTATTATTGGTATTTTATCTATCGCAGAAAGGCCTAGCATTTTGAAAAGGGAGTGATTTGTAAACAGAAATTTATGAACAAATGGGAAATCTCTACATACATATTGTAGGGTTGACAGTAGTGCACGCAAATTCCTTTCCTTCCCACTTGACCACCGCTTGACATCAGCATCCAAAGTTTCTGCCAATCTCTGTCATAAGAATTGAATCCAAGATGATGAGGTAAACATTCAAACTTTTCCATAATGCAAGAGTATTATATTCATAATTGACAAGGGGGGAAATTTTACAGTTCTCTCTGCTTGCTCTTTCTGCGCAAGAAGATCACGCATATTCTTCTCTGCAAGAGCTTTTGCCTGAAAGTGAACACAGATGAAGAATGCTTGTCAAAAATTAGAAACATTACGCTGCTGTATTAAATTGAAAAAATGCCTACCGCACGTTCTGCCGTCCTTTGATTTCTTGCCAGTGTAGCTTTACACCTTTCAGTTGATTCACCATTAGCACCACTAAATCTCTCTGTTCAGAAGAGGAAATTTACATAAGGTCAAGCAGATTCTAATATGATAGAGTAGATCACTTGGTTTTACACAATAAGAGTACTGTATACCATCAGAATTTGAAGAGCTTGGATATCTTGAATTGCTGGAAGGAGGTGGACCTTTATATTGTTGATCCTGCAGGAAATTCTAAGTTGGAAGTGTCCTCACCACAATAAGAAAAAGAGCAATTAACCAAAATATAAAGAAACCTACACTGGATTTTATTCCAGCGTCTCTTGAGCCGCCAGAAAACTTTTCAGCTTGATTTTTAGCTTTGTCGGACATTGCTTTTTCCAAGGCACGTACCCTGGCTTCGGCAGTTGCTCTCTCTACTGCAGCACGCTCAGCCTTTATTTTGGCTTCCATAGAAGCCTTCTCAGCTGCTGACTTGCCATTCGCTTCTGCACAAGCCTTCTCTAGCCTTTCTCGAGCATCTGCTAATGCTCTTTGATGTGCTTCTGCAGTTGCTCTCTCTGCAGCAGCTCTTTCTGCCCTTTCTCGGGCTTCAGCAAAAGCCCTTTCACGAGCTTCTCGGATTGCTCTTTCAACAGCTATTCTTTCCTTTTCTTTCTCCATTTCTTTCATTTTTGCTTCATCCTGTCTCCTTTGTTGTTTCTTACCCAACTCCACTTCCTTCTGCAAAATATCTTCAGCTTCCCTCTTTTCTATTGTCACAGTTTCCCGATGATTCTCCTCCTTTTCATCAGCTATTTGTCTTGGTGTTCCCTCCCTGGATATTTCTGCGCTCTTTCCTTCACGATCACAAATGTGAGCCACTGGACTTGCTTGCACTTCGTTCCCATTATTCAACCACTTCTCATCAGAAGATCCAAAATCTGTTTCACATCCTTCATGATTAATAGCAATTTCAGATTCTTCCACATTGTTATTGTTTTCTTCTGATGAACAAGCTGTTTCTTTGACATCCTTTTCTGGGCCACATGGTGTCTCAGAGTCTATCCCGTTGCCTGACAATATTTCAAGAGAAGATACACTCTCATTTTCTTCATCATTGGAGCTGATTACAAACTCACCTACATATTCATAATTTCCATCCAATTGAGCAGTACGTTCTTCAATATATTTCTCATGTTCACAGATACCTTCATTTTCTGTCTCCTGATATTCACTTTTCCTGTGATCAAAGTTCAGATCAGTTTCACCTGAACATGAATTTGCCTTTTGCTTCTTAATGGCATCTAGATCATTGATGCTTTCCTCTGGAACACCAATTTCAAAATTCTCTTCTTCCAAGTCATTTGCCTCTTCGACTGATGACCCTTGTTTCATCTCTTCAGTACAGAAATCTTCAGTTACCTCAGCTATCCTTCCACTTACTTCCTCTACAAATACCTCTCCACCTACTTCCACATCTCCAAACTTTTCATCATCTCCATGGGCTTCATCAACATTGCCTGCGTCCACTTCACCTTCCAGCTTGTTTACATTATTATTTGCTTCCTGGTATCCAAAAGCCAGTTGAGTGGCTTCCATCTCATTCTCATGACCTGCCTCTAGATGGAACTCAAAGTGTATCCTCTCAGATTCTACCCACTCACAAGTGTTTTCTTTCTCAATTTCATTTATCTTAAATACCTTGTTGACCATCTCATTCTGTCCAGCCTCATCAAGGCCCATCTTGTATTTTTTCCGGCAATCATTACCAAGTCCCTTTTTACTTTCTTCCTGATCTTGAAAGTCATTAAATCTAACCTCAGTTGCTTCTTGATTATGAACTTGACCTAAATTCTCAACATTCACTAGCTTGAAGACTTCATTTTGCTTCTTTGTATTTGCTTCCTTATCCCAATGCTTTCGTTGTTTCTTTTCACATTGTAACCTTTCCAAATCTTCTTCCTGTACCATTCCATCTCCTCCATGTCTCTGACTTTCAGCTACCCTACTCTCATTCTCCTCTCCAACAGGAACTTCGATTGATGGGTGCTGCATTTCATCTTGATTTAGACCCACTCTTTCTTTGTTTTCAATTTCCGTCCAGTCTCGAGCCTCTTTTGGTTCCTCCATGTCTACTATTTCCTCCAGCTCTTGGCTTTCGCATCTTGCATTTTCTTCTGACTCATGAAGTGCTTTTAGCATGCTATCAAGTTCTTTCTGTTCATTGGACGCTTTGCATGTTTGATCAACTTCTTCATTCTTGAAAGCATCTCTGATTTTCTCTTTAATTTCTTTCTCATAGCAAAGCTCTTCAGCTGACTTAATGATATTTCGATACACATTCCATCCAAACAATGCTTTCACAGGCTTTTGATCCCTCTCTATTTTGCTCTGCTGATGGGCCTCTTCTACTGCTTCTTTCCTCACACACTCTATTGGCTTCCCCATTTTTTCCTTTTCTGTTATTTTTTCCTCACATTTATTTTCACTGTCCAATGGTTTTGCTTTCAGGACATTGTTTACTTGGTTGACCTTCAACTCCATTTCTCTGTCTTCTCTGGTACCATCAGGAACAGGAAACCCTTTCACTGCTTCCTGACCTTCCGATTCCAGTCTTCGATCCACCTTAGTCCAACTAAACTCTCTGATTTGTTTGTCTTCAACAGCACTTCTCAAAGGAGATGATTGCTTCTCATTTCTGAATTCCAGAGTAACTTGACCAGGTTTCATTGCATCACGCTTGGTTAGGCTAGTAAAATCTACTTTCTGATGCATTTCCGGCAGCTTCTCACCGGATACGTTAGCTTTTTCAGCAGTTTTAACTTCTCTCCTCTCGGATTTCGAAACACTTCGTTTCACACGATTAGGAATTCCTTCCTTCTTCCTTTCCATCAATTCTTTAGCTAGTTTAAGCTTTGCTTTAGCTTCCTCTATCGCCTTCCTGACAGCAGCTGCAGAGGTGGCTGCAGCAGAATTAGCATCAATTTCCTCATCAAGAAAAGGCGGCGAGTAACTTCCATCAGCAACTTCAGACACATCTGCCCTACAAGCTCCAAATTGTGAATTCATTGACCAAGTAGAGCCATCACCCTTATTACCATAATTAGTTTGTGAACGAAGAGGAGACATCTGTGATTGCTGTGTGCCAAGGCCAATTCCAAATGCATCAAATGATGTGTCATTTGAAAAAGATTTATTCCTACTAGATTTTTTCTGAAAGTCAGTATGACTCCTAGACATATCTGTTGCAGCTACTCTGGGTTGTGGCCCAGACACAACTTTCCGGAGAGTTTTCCTTTGCATTATCCCCTCACTGATATTATTCATATGTGTATCATTCAATGCTGCATTTAAAGGCTTATCACCTCCAGTCATCTGTGGGAGTTTCATTTCATCTATCGAACAACTATAACCAAGAGCAGAACCATCCCTGTAAATACCAGAACGATGCAATGAGCTAAGAGGCGGCAATGGTGATGGCTGCGTACCAAGGCCAGTTCCAGATGCATCGAATGTTATGTCATTTGAAAATGATTTATTCCTACTAGATTTTTTCGGAATGTCTGCACAAATTCTAGAGGTATCTAAGGAAGCACCTCTGGGTTGCGGACCTGACACCACTTTGCGGAGAGTTTTCGCTTGTATTTTCCCATCACAGACGTCACTATTGACATGGGCATCATTTAATGCTGGATGTGAAGGCTTGTCACCTTCAGCCATCCGCTCAGGATTTCTGTCATCATTCAAACAAGAACAACCAGAATCGGCATGAAGCTGAGCAACACCTGTCATTCCGTTTGTCCAATTTTTGCTTCCAGGTTTGCTTTTACCATACGACATATTTAACTGTTGTTTGACACAATCAAATGACTGGAAACATACTTCAGGTGATGGGGATTGTTTCTCTTCTGAACAATTAGAATTTTTTGGCGTTACAAAGGAAACCTTTTCTTCAGCTGCAGCCCTATACAAAACTTCTCCCTGTCAGTATCAACAACTAGAATCTATCTAACCAAGCTATTCACACAAGTAAATTTAAATAAAGAAAACTATGGCAAAGAAAGAAAGAAGCAGCAATAGAAAGGTAATTTAGTGGAAAAAACAGCAAAAAATAAAGCAATGGCATATCAACCTAATATTCACTACATGATACCAGTTGATCGTTCCAACATTTAAGAAAGAAAGCTACACATTATAGCAAATAATGGCATTTCCAAATATCAACCAAGAAAGACCTCATTTTTGTTTCCATTGAAAACGAAAGAAGAGAAATGTGAGCTTTTACTAACAGGCAGGCCCTGAAATTTTAGCATTTAAAGTGTTAGATAGATAGATAGACCCCATTAATAAATCAACCCTGTGATTATGAAAGGTCCTTCCTTGGCTGGCAAATATGCACATTTTTTAATTTCTCCTCTTTTCTTAACAATTAAAATCACAGTTTTGTGATTAAAAAAAAAAAAATCGAAGTTTTGCTCAGCTAATAAAACTATGATTATGACAGTTTAATCATATTTAGCAAATTGTACAATACCGAGCTTGTTTAGACGAATTCTTCTTCACTTTCTTTGGTTGAAAAAACAATTCCTCATAAGGGACAGCAAAATCTGCATCACCAAAACCACCAAAAATCTTCGAATAATCTGGCCTCGAGTTTCGTGCTTCAATCGACGCCTTGCTATCATTCAGCTCAGGAAAATCAAGAATCGGAATCGAACTGTTCCCAGAACCACCAAAAATCTCACCATAATCCTCCATTCGAGTCCCGGACTTCGTCGTTCCAACAAAAACGCCGTCGTACACATGGTTTCCACTAAAGCTTCCACCATTAGCGAGCTTTTTAGAGAAAGTAGTAGCAGAAGAAGGATGCTGATACTCCATCAAAAGGGTTCACGCGTTTGGTTACTCTTCTCCTCTCTGTTTTGTGACTTCCTCTGCATAGAAAAAAAAAAAAAAACTCTGTGCACTGTGCAGAGTCAGACACGAGAGAAAAGAGAGAGGGAGGAAGAAGAGAAGTAAATAATAAAAATATATAAATTAATAAAGTAATTAATATAAATATAATGTTTTATTATTTTTTTAAATGTGGTATAAATGTCAGTGACAGTGTGAAGTAGTAGTACATACTCGCCTACGGTGCTGGAATCGGAGATTTTAAAAAATAAAATAAAATAAGTTGATGGAGGAGATGGGTGGCCGGCGCGTGACTAACTGAGACGGTGGAGGTGGATATTCGTGTGTGTGTTGTCGTTTAGCAAGGTGATATCGATGGAGCAAGCTGTCGCCAATCGACGAGAAGTAGGGGTAGTTTGGGAAAAAAAGTAGAACGGGAGGTGTTTCTTGGGAAGGAAGTAGGCGGTGGTGATTGGTCTGGATTTGGTGAGGCGCATTTTAATTACGTGGATGGTAGCGTATTACACCTAGAAAAAGACGCGCATATGGTTAAGATGTGCACAACTTGAGATATGGACCGGGTCCATCCATGGGTGGTTTAAAAAATTAAAAATCAAGAGTATAATAAATGTATTTTTTTTTAGAGAATTTTGAATGAGTTATTGACATCTTCAACTTGATTGACAAGGCATATGATATGATAGCTGTACGATGATGGAAGAAGCTAAGAAAAATGTATTAGTTTCAACACATCTTTATGGGATAGTTTAGGGAGCCAAACATAAATTTATGTTTAGATGCTGAAAATAATACATATATATGTTTTTATGGTATGCAATAATGTTTCGGAGAATATGTTTATTCTTACATTAATAATATGGAAAGTAAAAGAAAATTTATAATAATATTTATTTAAAAAAATAATAATAAATTATTATATTTTAAAATTGAAGACAGAAAAATAAAAAGTAAACAAAATTATTGAAAGTATATAAAGTCTCTCGGCATCTTCAATTGTTAAAGCACTCGTCCAACTTGGTTTTTTTATTCCTCTTTTTAACATTTATTTACAATATTAAGATTTCATTCCATTTGTTTTTTATTATTATATTTATTTTATTTGATTATTATTTACAAATTTATGCATATGGTATATATTCAACTATTTAGTCCATCTATTTAAAAAACTGTTAACTGCAAATTAAAAGACCGTTTTGCCCTTAAAAAATCTAAGTAACTACGTTCTTTCTCATTTGCATGTTTCATTCTCAACTCTTTGTTCAACTCCTTAGGCAAAATACCTTTCGTTGTGTTTTTATTCAACACCTCTCAATATCTTATCTAGTTCTTTCAATAAGCCCTTTTGCTCCTCCTCCTTCTTTTTCTTTCATATCAAGTGAAGGGTACAAAGAAGAAGATGATGGTATAGGTTGAGTAGCTTAAATTAATGGCTTCTGGCTAGAGAGATTGACTTTTGGGTAGAAAGATTGCAAATTTTCAAGTTTTATCAAATTTTCTTTGATTGATTTATATTTGGTTTATTGGAATTGCGTTTATTGGGTTTGAATTCACAAGCAGTAGGACTGTGTGCTAGAAAAGAAATTGTGACTGGGTTTGGGTTCGAAGAGGAAATGGTGGTACAATTTCAGAGAGGTGAAAGTGAACAGAAAGGGTTTAGGTGGTAGTTGTAATTTTGATCGAAGGTGGACAGAGTGGTAAGGTGCAGAGCAAATGGGCCAAAGTTGAAGGCTTTGTAGAGCCTATAAACTGAGGGTTTTTTTTTTTTTTTTCCAACAATTGAGAGAAAGTAGAGATTGAGGAAGAAGAAGATATCTGGTTAATGCTTTAACATTCATCCAATTAATGTAGGGTGTCGTCGTCATTCCTCTTTTCTTCTTCCTCAACGACGCCGATATGTTTGTTATTATTTCTCGCTAGTTTTTTGTACGCCGACAACGCGTTGAATGATGGCAACAGGAATGGTGGTAGGAGAAGAAGTGGAAAGAGAAACAAAGTTGATATTTCACCGTTTTAAACTATACTGCAGGATCTTCGTGTCAAGGACATGCTCTATTTTATTTTTATTTGTTTTATTTGATGTTAGTTTACATATAATTAGCAGAGGAGTGAGGAACTGCAAATTTTCCTTCTTTTTCTTGGAAATTTTAAGCATTGATGAAAATAAATTCCTTTTTATTTGATTATTGTTTGTTTTATGATATGAAATTGCTGCCCCCATCTGTTCGATAAATGATTGTCTGAGAGTGTTACAAAAAATTGTTAAGAATAAAAGCAATGAATTCCAAACACAATGACTAATATGAGTGAACTCGTGCGCAAATCTATAGTTAGTTGACGAGTCAAAGACAAATAGCCAATAGAAAGATGACACATCAAACCTATAATATCATCAATTAACATATACAGTTAGCATGGTCTTAAAACAGAGATTTGATGCTTGTGTTCCATCTAGAAGAGAGAATTTTTGTTTAGTGAGGAATTCATTCACACTTTCTGTAGTATACAATTTTTCTCTCCTTAAAAGTCGGATTATATAATGTTTGTATTATTTTGGTTAAATTAAACGCATTCAAAAGATAAAATAAAATATAAGATGGATTGAATTCAAGAAAAAAATCCATATTCTTAATTTGAAAATTCTATAAATTGCATTTACAAACTTATACATTATCAAACTCATATGTCTTCCACTCCACTTTTGCATCAATTTGTCATTAGTCATCGAATAAAAGTTCATAATGCTTTTCAATTTTTCTTTTCTAAAAAAAATAATTTTTTAAATTACACATTTTAAGCATATTTAAATTCATTTAAAATCAAACATTGTTACTTTTAAATAAGACATTCTTACCGTTTATTTTGAAATGTGAAAAACAAAAACAAAATAGTCCAGTTTTTTTTGTAACTTCGACCGGTGATTCATAGATCATTCAAAATTTTAAAACTCACAAATAAAATTTTCTAACTATGAAAATTAAAGAAAATAAATTAAGTACTCATTATTTCTCTAAATAAGTATCATAATTTACACATTTATAAATATTACTAAAATGATTTGGAAATATAAAATTTATTTAAATATTTTTCCAAATTGTAAAATTTATTATCTATTAATATTTTAAAGTATAAAAAAAATATCATTTAATTTTGTTAAAATTTAAAAAAAAAAAGTTAAAACACTTATTTAGAAACGAAATGGTTGAAAATGTAATAATTTTTTCTTCTTTGTGGTTGGAAATATATTAAAAAATGTTAAGAATGTCTCCAAAATAATGCAATTTATCATCCACTATTATTTGATATCTAAAAAAATTGAAATAATAGTCTTTTTTGAAATTATACTAACAATGCATATTCTCCCAAAAACATAATTAGCAATTACTATAAAATGGTATGTCCCGCACCTATTTAGTAATCATTACAACTACATTAGCCGACTACTTCACATGGGACAGCTCCAAATTGAATCATCCAACCACACTCAACTCAACTCAACTCAAGGGACCCCACAATCCTTACATCAACCGATTAGTGACTAACAATTCAAACTCAAGTGGTCCAACCTATGATTTTTGAACCAACAACAACCAACCAGTCATTAGTTTTAGATTTTGGATGTAATGTTAGTTAGGTTATAATCAACATTAGCTGTTTTAATTTATTAGTTACTTAATAAGTATGTACTTATGATTTAATTTTTGATTGGTGGTTGAGTACCTTTCTATTGCTTTCATTTTCATGGTTTTTACCTAGGATTTATGAATAAAGAAGCTTACTTTTGATTTATTTAACTAAAGTTTGCATCTAATTATGAATAGCTTTTTCCTGTTCCCAGATTGATATTTTGATCAAACCCTAATTATTTGACCTACATAATCATAGCTTGTCTACCACTTTATTTTTTCTTAATTTTATACTAATTAAAATATATTTTTACAAAACATAAAAAATAAACTTGCAGAATTTATTAGCACTTTAAATAAATCTAGCTGCTTATGATAATATTCAAACTTTAATTTCATAAATTTGGAAATTAACTTGAAAGATAATTGAGCCTTCTTAAACTCGAACGTTAAACTTTGTATCTGAATACTTGATAAGCTTTTTTTTCTATACAAAACTTATGCATGATAGTGAAATTTGTCACCTCCATACTTTATTTATCGTAATTAAGTATTTTCCGAAAGGGAATCAATAATTGGTCCATTAATATGCATAATTGGTATGATTTCAAAAGCTATTATTTTCACTTTCTATAATTTATTTTGGGTAATCTCACATTATACCATAAAGATTTTATATTTGATGTGACATGCTAATGGTAACTCATTATAACAGAAAAAACAAAAAATTTTATATTTTTAGATGTTCGGTGAATCTAGCAAAGTATGTGAGATCTGCTTTTGAGGTAACGCTGTTCAAAACCCTTTTTTTTTTTATAATTTTATTTAGATAATAGTGTTTAAAGTGATTTAAATTGGATATTTTTATATGATTTTATTTGATATCTAAATAAGTTTATTTATTCTAATATTTATTTAGTTTTATCATAATGTTTTTTTACTTATAAAATAAAACTAAATCTAATATCAAACACTATGCTATTTGGTAAAAAATACTAATATTGTAGTACACCATTTTTAAGGTTTGTTCATATAACAAACACACAGAATAAAACATAACATTCATTATCTAAATATTCGTGAATCTTCTCTCTTTACTCTTTGAATATTCACATTTGTTTTCCAATTAATGGGCAGTGAATTTAATCTTTTAAAAATTCTTTAATTTTTCAAGTTGTGGAAACTTCCATATATGCTCAAAATTGATTACGATCATTTTTTTCTCAAGAATAATAAAACATTTATAATTTGAAAGATAGCGTGTTGTATTTTTTTTTTTCAAAATTAATATATCTTTTATATTTCTTTAGGAGTATTATCAATTATTCTATATAAAAAAAGTGTAGGCATTTCAAAATTTAAATTTAAAGATTATAAATTATTTTTCTTCTTTATGCTTATTTAGCTTTAACAATTAGATAATAATGTTATAAAAAGCCTCTTTTTTTATTGGTAATGGCGATTTTATTTGCAATTAAAAAGCCTTTGCTTTTTAAAAGACAGAAATTATATAATTGGTGAGATCCAATCTTAATATACAAATGAAGTGAGCTTATCTTTCGATTTTAATAAGTATTGGACAATTGAGTACAAATCTGATATGAGTTTAGCTAGCTTTGCTTTTTTTTTTTTTTTTTTTTTTTTTTGCGAGCTTCAAATCTCACACTTTATCTTTGGAGTTGAATTAAAACAAGTTATTATCGAATTAAGTTTCCATGAATTCTCAAATAATTTGTGGTTTATTCCTACTTACAATAAATAAAATGACAATTTTCGATGAATTAGAATGAAATAACTATGATTAAATTATGTTAATAAATTTTTGTTTTGTTTCCTTTTCATCCTTCTTATATTTTTCATATTCATAATTTATTTGTATTTTCATTATTAATTGTATGTCTATTTATAGTTTCGCTGTAAAGAAAATTCTGATTTCCAGTAAACTTATTATGATAGCAATAGCAGTAAGCTCTACATCAATCAACCAACCCAATTGAGATTTAATGTTGATTCTAAATATAAAATTAGTTTTACTCGTTTCAACTCCTATTAAAAAAAAATCAAAAAATTAGTTATCAAATTTTATAAAATTCAAAAATAACCACAAAATTGAAAAATTGTTATACTAAAATAAAAGAGCGAGTAGACATAAAGATAACAATTACAATATCAGTATCTAAAAGTTGCTGAAAAGTTGATTGAAAATTTTGGTCGAAATTTCTCTCTAAGAATCACCATAGATGTCAAACAAGAAGCGGTTGACATTGTTGAAGTCACCAACAAACGATCTATCTAATGGTATGCAAGTATCAAACTTTTGATCGTTTGTTTTGTTACTATGTTTCAGTTTTATTATACTGTTTTATTCATTTGTTAGTTTTTTATTTTTTTTTAAACCTCAATTAAAATTTGTCGGTATATTTTTTCAGTGACTGAGTGTTAAAGCCAAATGTATTATTCTATTATCTTAACAAGAGTTTTTTTTTTTTTTATATTCATTTATACTAATCATCACCATTTTCGATAGCCGAAATAACAAAAGTGCCAAACAAAATTTTAACTTTTTCAATAAAAATTAATTCATATTTATAATATTAATAAAGTAATAATTATCACCAGAAATAAGTTATTCATTTCTGTCATTATTTGAATATTTTGGTAACAAAAACTGCTACTATGAAACTAAAATATGTGGATAAGACATACTATTTTCAAAATATGAATACAAAATATGTTCAATTTTTAAAAATACAAGGATAAAATCCTTTGTCAAAGAAAAAATCCAAGAAAGAAATCGTACTTTCCTCTAATTAAAAAATTTATAATTGTATATTTTCTAACAAAGTGGTACATAAGTAGTTATACCCATCAAGGTTGATGGGTTACTGCAGTGAGGCTCCTAGGCTTTGATAGGCCCAACTATTACTCTATAGCCCGTTGTCACTAGAAAACAGTGATGGGCTACAACAGTGGGCTTTGACAGGCCCAATTATTGCTCTATCGCCCGTTCTCACTTAAAACAGTAGGAGCTCTGTCCCGTGCAACAAGTCACCTTAGTCACCTTGTTGCAGACTTGAACTAAAAGAAACTTAACCTGCAATTGCAAATGCTTTTTCCACTCTATTAACCCACCAAATCCAGTGTGTGCCTCTGCGAATTTGCATTAAACGGAAGCTTAAGAGGAACTTATAGTCCTAAACATGTTCAGGAATCAGTACGATACCGACGTTACCACATGGAGTCCCGCTGGCCGGCTTTTTCAGGTAGAGTATGCCATGGAAGCGGTGAAGCAGGGTTCGGCGGCAATCGGACTCCGATCTAAGACTCATGTGGTTCTTGCTTGTGTCAACAAGGCCAACTCTGAGCTCTCCTCTCACCAGAAAAAGATCTTCAAGGTCGATGACCATATCGGCGTTGCTATCGCCGGCCTCACCGCCGACGGTCGGGTTCTTTCACGATATATGCGATCTGAATGCATTAACTACAGTTTCACTTACGAGTCCCCTCTTCCGGTTGGTCGGCTTGTCGTTCAACTCGCTGACAAGGCTCAGGTTTGTTTTTTCTTCGAACATTGCGCAACAAATTTTTGGACTTACAAATTGATTCCAATTATTGTTGGATTTTTGTGTTGAATTGATTGCTTAATTGCCCGGATCGTGGATTTATGATTTAATGTTTAGGAGCTAGGGTTCCGTTCCCATTTTTTCCATTGAACTTCACACGAGTGAGCTGCAATCTTACTTTGGCTTCAGTTGCTGTTCTGGGAAAGCTAGGGTTTTACTTAAGTGTAATGCACACACTGTTCAGCTCAGATGATATTAGGTTTTGAGAATACACATAATTTTAGGTTAGAAAGGAAGGACCTTTTTATGACCACTTCTTTTACTGCTTATTCAGTTTACCTTTCAAATTCTCCTTTGTTGTACACCGTAATATTATGTGCTCTTGGGTCTTTTCCTATTGATGAGCATGAGTTCTTGTTGATATTTATATCTATTCAAATGGTCATTTTCCGATATCTAAATGGTTATAATTGGATAAAATGTATAATCTGATAGAAAAGTGAAGAAGGCATCAGATAGGACTTATAATTTGAGGATGATATTTGTTGTTTTTTATGCTCTTTGGAGCATTTTAAGTCTGTTATTGTTTTCCTTCTTCGTTATTCGTGTTTACTGTATTGATGAAAGCTTTTATTGCATTGTGGAATTTAGGCCGTTCTGGCTTTCAGATTGACTATGAAAATGCAGGCCATAAGATTCTCCCATTCTGCAGTTGTTAATTGTTCTAAAATTTTGTAAGAGTTGGTTTAAAATTTGACTGTTGTTCATACTTGTCATTGCAGAATGCTTTATTACTCTATTTTTCTTTTCCTGCAATCTTCTTTTTTTTTTTTAAATTGAGACATGATAGCAGTTGATTTGATTGAAAGCAGAAAACGTGATCTATGTGCACAGGTTTTATAAGAACTATACGATCACCTATCACCAGAATAGGTGTCCAAACTTTTAAGAAAAGAAGAATGTCTTTTATGCATATGCCTGCCAAATGCATAGTGTTAGGTGTTACATTTGTGAAATAGATATGATAGTTGCAATATTATGCATGTGTATTTATGTTATCATCATGCAAAATATAGGGCAGATGAGAATTATTTAGGTGGGCTTGACATCATTGAATGGTTTAATATCTGTGATTAATGTGAGAGAGAGTTATTGTGAAGTTGTGTGTTGCTTTGATACGATCCTCGCATTCATTTCCATTCTAGGGTCTATATGTAGACCATAGCAAAAGTGCAAAAACCATGATTTACTTTGTGTATTATTGATCATAATTCTATCGTTGGTATCTGTCATCTGATGGTATTCTCCCATATTTGCAATCTTTCTGTGGAGAAGTGGCACTCTTATCAATCACATTATGTAAAATCTTTTGTTGCATGTAAAGTTCTTAATACACGCTATATTCAGTTTACTTGATGTGTTTCCTGTCTATCTTGACACAATTTCCAAGAACATCCAAATTGATACTGTGTCAAGAGATTTAAAATTCTATTTATTTATTTGAAAGAATAATATGTAGACCATCTTTGTGCAAGTTTGTTTTCTAAATGATAGGAAGATTGAATCTATCTGTTTATTTTGGTGTTCTAAAGTCCCATATGTGTCCTCATATCACGAAGGGACAGTAAAGTTCTAGTTAGTGCCATGTTTAGATTGAGTTCAAATATTTGGTGAAATTTTAGTTCAACACAGGTGAGCCTTACATAAAGTAGGAGTTGATGTGGGAATGACTCATTTGAATTGCAGGTCTGCACCCAACGCTCATGGAAACGACCATATGGGGTTGGTCTCTTGGTAGCAGGATTGGATGAATCTGGAGCTCATCTTTACTACAATTGCCCAAGTGGGAACTACTTTGAATACCAAGCTTTCGCCATTGGATCTCGCTCACAAGCCGCAAAGACATACTTGGAACGCAGATTTGAGAACTTCAGGGACTCTACACGGGATGATCTTGTCAAGGATGCCCTCACTGCAGTTAGGGAAACCTTACAAGGAGAAACACTCAAGAGCTCCATCTGCACAGTTGCTGTAGTAGGAGTTGGGGAGGCATTCCATATACTGGATCAGGAAACTGTGCAAAAGTTGATTGATGATTTTGAAATTGTTGTAGAGCCAGAGGCCCCTGCAGCCGAAGCTGAACCGGAACAAGGTGCAGGGGCTGACCAGGGTGGTGCTCCTGCTGTTGAAGAAGGTGCGGCTCCAATGGACATATGATGATGCAAGATACAGTTGCAGATTCTATTCTCAAACGTGTTTGCAGATTTTAGTTGAAAAAATGAATGGCACCATGGAAGGCATCAATTTATTGGATTGTTTCATTTATGCAAATTGTCTTTGCCTCATTGGTGCAGACCTTTTTATGCTTGCTGCTGTTGAACTTATATCTATAGATCTTGGTCAATAGTAAAAAACAATGGCGTAACTTTCAATTTGAAGCTGTTAGTTTATGTCGTAGAACTAATTTGGCATTGATGCAGACTGGTCGCATGTAGCATAGGCAAATTGTGGGAATTACTTGACTTACTGTGTTTTTGAATTTAAAAAGTTATTGAAGAAGTGAATGCCTTCTGGTTTGGTTTCTGATTTTGCCATCACATGGCACTTACCGACTTTCAGGTAGACGTCTAAGCACTTCTACTTTGAAGTAAAGAAAGGTTCTTTACAGGCCTGTTTTTAGTAATTTTTTAAACGTAAATTTAAAAATTGTTGTCGAACACAATCATGATATTAATTAGGGTACCTCTTGCGATTTAGAGGCTTTTAAGGGCAGTTTTTGGTGGTACATTTTATTAACCATTAATTGGCTAACCATTTACCTGCTGCACTTTTGGAATTCGGTGATATAGTGCTTAGAGCAGAAGCTGTGTTTACAGGAGTAGAATGCAAGGAAACATATATTCTATTTTTAGTATACAGATGAATATAGTCTCTCGTGTTAATAGAATCACAAGAATTTAGGTCCCCATGTCCTCGTGAAATGAGTCATCTTAGTACAAGATGATTCCATATTCCATGTTTTTCAACAGAAAAATATCATAAGATTAGCCCCCAAAATGCAACTATACTTGTTTCCCCATGGGACATGCTAAAAAAATGCAACTATAGCTGCCTTGTTTCCCCATAGAACATGCAAAAAATTGCTAATTAAATACAAGTCTTGTTTTTAATTGCGAATCTCTGGAATAGGAAGGCCCTTGATTTGCATCTGTTTGTACATCCACTGCCTATTCTCGGGGCTCACCTCTCCCCCAAGGGAGCGGATAACGGATCCGCCACTACATGCTCCCACCTTGCAGCATTCTTCCAAAGATAATCCCTTCACCAGTCCATATAAAAATCCACTGGCAAAGAGGTCGCCAGCTCCAGTGGCATCAGTTGCTCGTGCTTCCCCAATGGCTGGAACCCGAACAATCTGACATTTTGGCAAAATTTAATTATAATACCAAAAATGGAAGTCAAAATATGAGAAATTTAAACTAAGAAAAAGTGAGATGAGTATATTTCTTTGCATATTACTATTATGAATAAGTATAACGAAAAGCTACCATTCCACAACACACTTGGAGTACGGTAAATATACGAGTATATTTCTTTGCATATTACTATTAGGAATAAGTATAACAAATAACTACCATTCCACAGCACAATTGGAGTACTGTAAATATGTTAGGCTCTCATTCATAAAGAATCAGTAATAAGAGCAGAAAAATTGCCATACCACAGCTATGAACTTTTTACAATCAGTAACAATTCTTCGTAGAACATGCAAAAATGAGATACTAACCTCTTTACCATGCTTTGCTATGCACCCATTAGAACCTAGAGTCACGACAGCCCACTTGCAATGTTTTGACAAGAATTCCAATGCAGTCTCAGGATCAGGATTTTGTTCACTCCTACAAGTATTCAAATGATATCAGCTCCCACTACGATAATATGTCTATGAACATTGTAGGATGAAGATCATAACTTTAAATTATTTGCTACTGCAACGAAAATAACTATTACCCCAGCAGCTCCACTGCTTCATCTTCATTTGCAAAACAAAGATCTATATCTCCCGATTCTAGCAACTCAATAAGAGGCAACCTAAAGTTTCGAACCATCTGAAAAATGGTGAAACCATGCAAGTCAACTTATCGATTAAGGAAGCACAAGCCTTCCAAAATCTTAATCATGGAAAAGAACAAAATAAAGTCAGTCCTCTGCCAAAAAGGAAAAAATTTCACATCAACATCTGAATTGCGAGACAAAATGGCAAACATGGAAAATCATTTGTATTGAATGAAATTGTTGATTCCTTGACAGATCCATAAGAATGATTAAAGTATACCTCGAAACTAGCTAAATCCAATGAGACACAAACACCCTCTTGCTTGGCAATTCGTATAGCTGCTCGAATAACTTCAATATTGAATATTGCATATCTCAGTACCAACCACTGAAAGAAATGTAGTATTAGTAATTGCCAGACAAAAATACAATTACTAATGAAGCAAGTCAAGCAAAATGCATTTTCACTCTACTCTACCACAAGACATACCAAAACAAGATAAAAAACAAACATGAGGAGGTACGAGGTTAAAGCAACTAATAGAATACATTCAGAATTTAGTCCTAGAGTGGGACAACTAACCTTGGAGCCCTTAAAATCCTCCTTTGTCAATTCGTCGGCCTAAGTAGAACAAAATTAACAAAAATGTTCTAGAAGTTCCATGTAGATAATTATTTAGAGTAAATTACAAAAGTTAGTAAAAGAGGATAAAAAACACAGTGAGGCATGCACCTGAACTTTGACAGCACTTGAGAGACAAGGTCGCATTGTGCGGTTGCCCAGTGCATCAACCAGGCAAACACACTGCAGTAAATTGGTTTGTTTACAATGATTCAGATTTACAGAATTGAATCAAAACAACAAAGCAGATCCAAAGTCTCTTGAAACTTTGGAAGACAAATATCACCTGGCCAGTTGGTCCTTTCTTCCTCCTCAATCTCGAGATATTGACCCCGCTAAAACCCATATTACATATAAACAATCCACCTTGCTCATCATCCCCATACGCCCCAATAATACCACTAGAAATTCCAAAGTTTGCAGTGAGACCTCGAACAGTATTGGCTACACTTCCACCAGCCATCGTCTTTACAGGAGATGTACCATCAGGGGAAATTAGCGTATGGCTTTTCAGCTCACCTAAAATGTACTCAAGCTCTTGAATTGCAACCTACAAAACCCATAATTTTTTTTCTTTGTTTTCATAATCCAACGTGCAAGTATATGGAAATAATAGAACAAAGTCAGCATAAAATGGGCAATATAGAACAACTAATCAGTATAAAGATCATCAATTAAAAAAAAGGAAAATTTTAATGCTAAAAGTTCAATGAAATGTATAACTTGACTAGTAACAGTAAATATGGCCATAGAATCTAAATGATTGAAGCCCACATGTGGGTGTTAATAAAGAAAAGGGAAAGGCACAAACTTTAACACATTTTTTAAATAAATAAATATATACTACTCAAAAAAACAAAAAAAGAAAAGAAATGGGTGATGTTATACAGAAGAACAAATATATCAAAATGCACTTATTCCAGAATTTTGGTGAAGAAATTAAAGAATACTACAAATAAACAAAATTCCGAAATTGAATGAAAAACAAAACAGAGAGTAGAATTACGGGAATAGAGCCACCACGATCACCAGGAATTCGATCCAGCAAGGAAGAATCCACACGAGCCATATGGTCTACGAGAGACACAGGCTGCAGACCTATAATTAGAGGATGAGGAGAATCAGCTGAAGCAATCTCTCCATTGAGGAAGGCTTCTGCTCCCATTTTTTCCTAAGAAGATAGGCAAAATCCACTCTTCACCTCCCTCCTTCCTCCGATGAGCTATGGCGCCTTCTGTCTTGACACTCCCTTCTCTTTAACCTCTTCGCTTTTGTATTTATAGAAAGAAGTTGCACTGCATCTTTTGCTTATGGTCCCACTTTGAGCTTTGTTCCAGTATGGTTATGGTATATTCATAAATTGGTACACCTCTTGTTTGTACCAAAATAAATACTCCCCAAGTTTAACCAAATTACACATATATCACTTACCTCTAATATTTTTTTTATCCACTATTTAGGAATTGCTCTTTAGTCCTTCTAATTTGACAAAACTGATAATTTAATCTATACCTTTTCAATATTGGCACTAGGGTTCAGCATTGCTTGGTTTACACCAAAATGTACGTAATTACAAAATTGATTGGTTTGAATGATTTGATTCGGTTATGAATCTAAATCCGAAATTAAATAGAATTTGGTAAAGGTGACCATGGGCCAGTTTCGGGCCTCGGCCCGCCGGGCCACGGGTTGAGGGGGGAGTGAACCTTAACCGGCGGGCCACCGGTGGTTCGGCCAGTTATTTAATTTTTTTTTAATTTAAAAAAATAAAAAAATGTTAACCGGCGGTTCGGACGGTTCGTTAACGTTTTCGGTTCAATACGGTTCACAGTTCGAAAATAACTTAAATCTTAACCGGCTCGTCCTCCTAACAGTTTTGGTTACAGTTCGAACGGTTTCGGTTTAACGACGGACCGGGCCGAAACCGGCCCGTGGCCATGTCTAGAATTTGGAAGCAAATATCATATTTTGAAAACTAATATGTAGTAAATAGTATAAAATTTTCAAAATGTAATAAATAGGACATTTTCAAAAAAAAAATTAAATTTCAAAAATGCCCCATTTTTGGAATTGGCAAAACATACCCTACTACTAAGATATTTTATAAATACAAGAAATTATATATATGCTTTACATTACCAGACCTACACCAGCATCTCCATCTACTCGGTCGTCAGATCACACAGAAATTTTAGCTCCACCAGCATCTTCATCTACTCGGTCGTCGGATCACACAGAAATTTTAGCTGACCGATCGCCGGACCACTATTAATATTTTATTATTTTATTTTTTCTATATTTTAGAAATAAAATTTTAAAAAATGAAAGAGGTGTAGAAAAGTAAAAAGAAATAAATGTTCTATTTGTTAAATTTCTCAAAATTTGTACTATTCAGTAAAACAAATTTTAAAAATATGCAATATACTACCATTTCCCAAATTAAAATTGATATACTGGAAATTTCTTTTTTTTTCCCTTTCATTTTCAACTAAATCAAATATATTAACTTAATTATGTAAAATATAGATTTAATTTGAACAAATTAACCTAAATTAACCTTAAATATAACTCTATGATTTGAAACAAATAATATCATCATTCAGTTTTTTTTTTTTTTAATTTCTCAAAAGTTCCTCAAGCAACATTTATTGAATCCACTTACAGAAATTGCATTAATGAGTTTTTATTTCTTTAGGAAAAATTGGATGAATGAATTCCACTTGTAGGGATTGAAATTGCAATCTCAACTTTGATTTCTAAGTGAATATTGATTGTTTGATTATTGGAGCATCCAATGACGGGCATTGGCATTATCTTTTGTTTGAACCAAAAGGGCATTAGGGTAGGTGAGGGTGTGGGGTAAAGTATCTTTTGGATTTTGGGTCCTTAAAATACCATTTAATTTTAGAATATGGCCATTTTTCAAATTTGAATTGAATCTGCAACAATTTTAGGCTCTTCTTCTTGTATAAAACATAACAAGAACAAATAAATAAATTTTGGATTGTCTTAGTTGTTAACCAAATTGGTGCATGTTTTGATGAAATTAGTAACATTTGACAGAGTAACGATCAACTTCCACTTGTCTTTCGGAATGCATTAAGTTACTATAAAACATGATTTTGATAATTGATCATATCTAATTATTTTTTAATAGGAATTTGTAAGCATATGCTTATGTATTATCATTTAAACCGAACGCCAATAATTTTATATCAATTTTCAAGTATAATATAACATAGTTTTTAAGTGTTTGCATAAAAATATTTAAAATTAAGCATTTTATCTTATAGCAATAATTTCTAAAAACAGCTAACATCTAAACACTATTTGGAGTCCAACCAATTCCATAAAGCAAAAAGATGTTCCATTTCTCCGCCTAATAAGGTTTCTCAAATTGCATTTTTGGCGCATGAATGGGTTATTGCTAATAATGCTTGGCAGTATGATCACTTAGATTCCTTTGAAGCCTCTCTCAATGGTAGTAAATTTTTCATAATTTTAAATGTTTTCTACTTTATGATATTAGATTATACTCTACCCATAAACTATTATGTATTAGCCTATCCTATTCCTACCTCCACTAGCCGCTAACCCAATCAGATAGCCTCAACTACTACTACTATTGGTCCTTACAATCATTATAATGCAACAACCCATGATTAGTAGTATATAAAACAGTATATGCAAATAGAAATAAAGCAAACCCCATATGATTATTTCAATTTTTTTTTTTGACAACATTTTCACTGCAAATTCAGATAATAAGATCTGTGGAGATTTATAAGAAGTCCCTAGAAATGATTGGAAGGAAGATACAAAGGGAAAAGACAATGTAACCTAGAAGAATGAGACGTAAATCCAAACAACAAATTGAAGAAACGAATCAAATAGGTGATTTGGATTGGAATGAAGAGGCTATAGTTTTTTGTCCCTAGTCTCATGGCTTTATTAACTTAAATCACGGGAAATAAAGGGTCTTCAGCTTTTTAAGATTCCAAGCAATCTGTAATATAATTGCCTAAAGAATCTAATCACAAATCATAATATAGAATGCCTGTTTCTGTAGTGTAGTATTCAACCATTCAGGCTCCTCGCACATGGTCATGTACATTAGCATAATTTCCTATAGGTGTAATATTATTATATGTACATATATAATATATGGCACCACAATAAGTCTACTTTTTGAATAGCTTTTAATAAATACTAAAAGCTGTACGTTAGAGATGTTAACCAAAACACTATAAATAATAGCTTTTTGAATTTTGACCGATCAGTTAAAATGCTTAAAGTTACCTAAAATGCTATTGTTGAATACAACCTCAGAAGAGAAAAAACTTGGGGCAGGCACATCTACCTACTAAGTACAATAGCCAAACATGCTTTGTGACTTGAAAATGACTTCTCCTACGTTTAAAAAAAAAAAAACCAAAGGTAAAGGAAGTATTAGCACAAGCAATGATGGCTGTAATCTTCCACTAACCAATGTGAAATTATTAGAAATCCAATTCCAATCAAACGAGTTTAAGCCACATCAGCAGCTTTTCAATCAGATTTTTCACCAAAAAGCGTAATTAAAAAATAATTGGATATTTAAGCTACATCACTTCACTGCTTGTATACACACACCAATCACAGACCACCTAATTTAACCGTCATTATTGCATTATACTCTAATAACAAAATGGAATATCTCCTACTTGTAATTCCAGGTTTCTGGTTTAACTACAAATATAGAGAAAAGCTTGCATAAGTTCGCAGGACCAGACACACCAGACATTTTATGAGTACTTCCAAAACAGACTAATAAGGTAATTAGTCATGTCATATCAGAACATTACTGTAAATCATATGAAAAACCAAAGGTCTTGGTATGATGATCAGATTAATATCAAAATCATCCTGCTTTATGGCATTAACCTTTCCGATTGAAAACAGAGTTTGAAGTCTGAACCATAGCAGAGCCAAAGGCTGAAAAAAGACAATTCTAGTCGGACTTATTGGGAAAAGAAAGTGATTCTTTTTTCTTGTATTAACACAAGATAACAAATGTTTCTTCAAAGTCAAATATGAAGACTTAAATTTAAGAAACAATGCCTCGCAAACAAACCTCATTTTGTTTTTGGTGCTTTATCTGGTAGGACGTTATCAGGAAGAATGAGTTCAGGGGGAGTTTCGCGAACAACACCCAACATTGAATCATACTCTTCATCCCGATGAGCAAACTTCTTGCGAAGAACTTTCTCAAACTCAATTTCATCAAAAGGCTTAGCATTCTCAGCAGCATGAACCTGAGCAAGGTTAGAATAATTGGCGGCTGACTGTGAAATAAAGGCTATCTCTTCATCCGTTAGCTTTCTCAGAAACTTTGCTGGATTGCCTCCCCACACCTGTGTATATTACAATCAACAAAATAAGAAAATTTTCAAAAATCATGTCTGGCAGGTTTTAAATTAGGTTAGAATAAATAGTAAATGCAATGAGGACTAAAAATGTAGGAACGAGACTGAAGTAGCTTCTTTTACATTTTCTACTGAAATCAGTAACTAACAACTCCAATTCTTACTATAGTATTATAATCCCAAAAATTTTAATCATGTGACAAAGAAAAGAGGGGTGAAGTAAAGAAGTATGGGGAGAAAAGTGAGGCAGAATAAAAGAAGTGATATGCTAGAATCACAATCGTTTCATTTTTTTTTCTAAATAATTCACTCAATTTCATGCTTCAGATATAACTCAAGCAATTTCACTTAAACAACAATTAGTATCATGTATAGCCAACAACAGCCATCATATTACCATTTCTATGCACAAACATAGCAAGAATTGTCATGTAACTATGCTGAGCATACCAGTCTGGATATTTTTAATAATCATTAATAAATTCAGCTCAACTCGCCAAATAAATTCTGATAATGAATCATAAAATATTTACATGAGCATCACAAACGAAAACATTGCTCACCCACTCATTCATTTGTCCTTGCAATATAACAACAGCATGTTCCGTACCTTTTCACTTCAAATTTATTCAAACTTTTACTTCTAATTTACAATCTGAATAATGAAATTCTTCATTCACATTTCATGGTCAGCAAAGAATCCTCAGCTAATCCTACCCATGCAGCTTATTGAAAAACTAGTTTAAATCATTTATGCTGACTAACTTTCAAGCATACAAGCACATTGTTAAGCTGAAGAGGAGGAGTTGGAGTGCATAAAGAGGATTTAGGTTCATACCTCTCCTGCAGGAATCCTAGTGTTCTGTCTCACAAGGGCTCCAGCAGCAACCATGCCATGTTTCTCGACTACAACACCATCAAGAAGTGTGGCTCCCATACCAACAAAAGCCTCATCTTCAATGGTACAGCCATGTATAACAGCACTATGACCTGACCAATTTAAAATTTAAATTAAAATGCCTAAAATGGTTCAAAGCCACATCAGTTGAGTTAGTATCAAATAGTGACTGCTACAATTTTCCTTACCTACTGTAACATTGTCCCCAATTAGAGTTGGAAGCACCTTCCCACTTAGATTGGATTTTGCCACATGCACAAGAGAATTGTCTTGTATATTAGTTCCGGCTCCAACACTAATGTTGTTCACGTCCCCTACTCAAAAGCAAATTGAGATGATTGTCATTTAGAACCTCCAACAACTTATATATGTCTGCATAAGATCCTAAAAAATATGATAGGATAACAAATAAACAGAAATGTTGCATCAACAATGTGGAAAAGGCACTATTTAGCCAAACAGATCCACTGTCATATGCTTAAAATGAGAATATAATGATCCAATTAATTAATCGTGGTACAAGCAGAATAACTCAAAGCCTATAAGAGTGATGTGCAAGCATTACCAATTCAAAATAGGTGTCTTTATATTATGATCTAAACATAGGAAATCACAAAAATTGAGAAACAGATATCATTATATTTTTGTATGCTACATAACATTAAAGACAATAATCTTCTCATTTTGTATGATGATCATTTATGTTGAGAGATCCCTAGCCAACTCAACAGCATAAATGTCGTTCAGATCTCATAAATCATACCTCTCAAGACACATCCATACCAAATAGATGATCCCCTTCCAACTTGAACGTCCCCAATGATCGACGCACTGGGAGCCACAAATGCTTCTTTATCAACCACAGGTGCCTTATCAAATACGTTCATGAGAGTTCGATGTCTCGACACTAAAGACACAAAGAGTACCAATGAGTGGATGAATAATACTAGAATAGCAAAGTGTGTTATATTCCATAACATAAAGAAAATGAGGCAGTTACGATAAGGCATAACACTTACACAAGACCATACAACGAATTAGTTAATGTGTACCCCATATGCAAAGATTCATTAACATAATGCAAATTTAGGGCAAAAAATATTAATCTACTTCAAGACAGGTGATAAGCAGCAAAGCAGCTAGAGATTGCATCAGCAAAACCTAGAGATGCTTCAGATAACAAATAACACTAAAGTGTAAATGCGATATATTCTCATCAGTATTCCTCTAATGCAGAAATTGGTAAAAGCTATTTCAGTAATTATGCACAAGAAACATTCATCCTCTAAACATGAAGAATCTACCATCAGATTTCATATTCCAACTACTGCATAAGCATTTCCTTCGGTTCAAAAAATAAACCCTAGGAAATTTTAGCATGAATCCTTAAAAAAAATTAGATAACTACCGTGAGGATAAAAAAGATTTTTAAAATGTTATCAATTTGAAACTGACTGGTAATAAATGAACCTCTCCCATGTTCATCCCCATGATATCCATTTACTATTCCTAACAAATATGCACAACTCATAGTATATACACACTCAGTTCTGGAAAAATAACGAAACTAAAGTAAATGTAGTGTTTAAAATTCTTGTTACGAGAGTGCCAAATTAATTTAATGAAGAAACAAAAAAGTTTGGCATAATTCAGTGACCAGTAACGTAGAACTGGAAATGATCCAAACAGTAAGATTGCTAAACTTGCCAAATTGAAATCAGGCTTTGATATAATTGCCACATTTCATAAGTTTCATTATGAGAAGCATAAGTCAATACATTACCAAAGCCAACAACCACAGCTTAAATCTAAGAAGATAAAAAAAAAACAATTGCATAAAATTATCGAAAATTTCTCTAATCCAAAACTAGATAATTAATATCCTTAAAATTTCAGCTAAATCATGTTCAAGCTGCAGCTAGTTCACATTCATTAATTAATTCAAATAGCATTCCAAAGTAACGATATAATTTGGGGGAAAATCAGAAAATAACGAATTAGCGTATTATGTAGACAAAGGAGTATAACATGAAAAGAAGATCTAGGGTTCAATGAAAAGAAGAGCTTACGTTGCTCTTGGAAGTAGTAGCTGCCTTGAAGGCGGCAGCCGAGGCGATCAAGGGCCTGACCAGTCTCACGAATCCAGAATCCAACGGTGTATATGGCTTTGCCAAGAGTCCCCATCTTCTTCTTCTTCTTCTTCTTTTTCTCTTCTGGCCAAAGAGACTGTGAGGTTCAAGAGTGAGAGAAGGTACCCCAGTTAGCAAGGTTAAAGTAATGGACCTCACCTCGTCAGGTTTCAACTGTGTGCGAGAGAGAGAGGGGAGATGACTGGGAAGTTTTGCTAACTAATCAATACGACTGGACGTAGGCGAGAATATCGACCAGTCGTTTCAAAATGTTCTTCGGCTTATATTTCTTTGGGCTTGGGCTTGGGCTTACCAACCCGACTCATGTTCTGAAGGGAAATGTTTCCTTCGTTCTTTCATATTTTTCAAAAGAAAACTTTCCCTTGTTATAAATCGACTTGATTTGGTTTCTCCATAGGCACGTAAGCGGAAAAAAAAAAAAAAAAACCAGACACCGGTTTATATACCGTCGCCGGATCTATTCGCTGCTGGGACCATTTCTGACTGCGACGTTTTCTTCAGGTCTGCTTCTTATTTCATGATCACACATGTTTTGATTGTTATATACATATATATATGTATGTATATATAAACTGAAGATTGTTAATTAACATTTGCTTAATTAGGAAATATTACTTTCACTTCCCATTTCATTTAGGAGATTTGTCTGAATTCAAGTGCATGATAAGGTAACATTATATAAATTTCCATATTTAAAACATCCATATATGATTTTATATTATGAAAGCTGAAGAGTAAAGAAGATTCTAACATGCTGTATTTTAATTTGTTACTGCAATTTTGTACTACAAATGGATTATTATTGCATGGAAAAGGAAAATTGATGCAGGGAGTGTAGCTGTTCTAGAAGTTAATTATGTTTTCATTATTATTTTAGGATACTTTTTACTTGTTTTGGAAGTTTCCCTTATATTAGTTTTCTTATGTATTTGCAGCCTAGGTTGATGTACACTGCAGTTTTATCGTTATTTTTATTATGAAACATTCAGATTTCTGAATTTCTGCGGTTATATACAACAGTTTTGTTCTTTTTTATTTTTTAATGAATAGGTGAGTTAGAAGTTAACTGAACTAATCATGGATGGAGATGGAGACTATACTGCACCCACATTGGCACCTCTTGCCAAGTGGGGAAACGATTTCTCAAAGGCTTTTCAGTACTATCTGGATAGATCAACGCCTCATCTGATGGAAAGGTGGCTTGGAACTCTTGCAGCTGCAGCAGTTTATGTGTTGCGAGTTTACTGTGTTCAGGGCTTTTACATTGTCTCTTATGGACTTGGAATTTATATTTTGAATTTGTTGATTGGGTTTCTATCCCCAAAGGTTGATCCTGAACTTGAAGTTTTGGATGGAGCTGCTTTGCCAACAAAAGAATCAGATGAGTTCAAGCCGTTCATTCGTCGCCTTCCTGAGTTTAGATTCTGGTAATTTAATGAATCAATTAAGCTGTCGTTTGCATAATTCTTGAGAAAGTGCTAAGATTGACCTTCTAGTTGCTTTGCTTTTGAGGGTTTCAGCAATCTACTCCTACAGTAGTATCTCTTAAAATCATCAATTCTCAAGTAAAACGACAGGGTTTGGACATGATTTATTTATCAAGTAGTGAAATTCAGTGAACATGTTTCTAGAAATTTACTTATGCATGATTTTAATGCTTGATGTTTAGGATAGCATTTTTCCGTTCATACCTTTGATGCTTTTTACTAAGAAGTACGAAAGTTTAGACTATGGATGGCATCATAGATTATGTATTGTAATCAAAGACATTGCTGCAGATAGTGGTAAGTTGGAATGGTTGTAATCTTGGTTGCTTCATAAGTCATTGCCAGTTCTCAGTAGAATGTTTATATTTGCGGTTACTACTACTTTTCCGCTCTTCCTTTCAAATTTGATTTTATGTTCTTGATTGGGATTTCGCATATTATGGCATCCAACATAATTTACTCTCTTGGTTGATTTTCAGGTATTCCATCAGCAAGGCTTTCTGTGTGGCCTTCCTAATGACTTTTTTTTCTGTGTTTGATGTCCCTGTCTTCTGGCCCATACTGGCTTGCTATTGGATTGTTCTGTTTGTTCTCACAATGAAGCGCCAAATCATGCACATGATTAAGTACAAATATGTTCCATTTAGCTTCGGTAAACAGGTGAGTTTTTTGCAAATTTTAAGCCGTCAGTCCATCTATGACCAACACCCACCTCCTCTTCTATTTTGCACTTACTGCCAATCTTCTTTATATTCTGGCACATATCGATAGTTAATCAATCAACTGTAGGATTTGGTTGGCATTGAAGCATTATGTTAAGACTATTACTAGAGATCAATACAGTTTGTTTTCTAGGCGAATTCAGAGTGTTTTAATCTTTAAAAAAAAAAAAAAAAAAATCTGAACAGTTGCTTTCTCAACATGCAAGAGAAAGTCAGTTGAGCATCAAATGTCAAACAAACTCTTCATTGAATTTTGTTTTTCCGGCCAGTTAAAGACAGTAACTCATGTCCTTTGTTTATTGACAGAGGTATTCTGGGAAGAGCTATACAACAATCAGTAGTGGCATTTCAAGGGACTGAAGACTGAGAGCCAGTGTTCGCTTATAGGATCAAAATGGATAATACGTCGCTCTCATTAATCAGACAAATTTCATACGGGCTGAAGATTTGTTTCTCTTAGTTATTAGCTTTTCATACTTATTCCCCTTCGTTTCAAGCAGATTTGAGTTAGCTCAACAAATCTTTCTGCAATTTCTTTCTTTTCCTACCTCATAATAGTTTATTATTATTATTAAGGAAGCAAGTCTTTAACTAAGATTATGAGCCAACAATGTTATTCTTCAGTGCTTGAAGATGTTGGAGCTGTAAATTTGCTAAATTTAAAGATCTTCCTGTTTCCATATTATAGAGCTCTCTCACATAGTTTAGTGGGTTTCAAGTTCGAATCTCCTTCCCATTAAAAAAAAAAAAAGCTATAACCCGCAACACTGACATCAAATTACATTTTTTGGCCAAAAGATTAGGAAAAGATCATATGGGTATTGACATTGATTAACTTACTTGAAAAATGAGAAAACTGTTAAATAATAATAATGATTATAATAATAACATGGACCAGTGAGTATGATTGAATTATGATAACTGAATATTGAAGTTACAATAATCATTCTCAAAAAGGACAATTTAATAGATGGCAAGGCAACAATGGTTCGTTAGAATGAAATTGAAAGCACAGAAAATAGAAAATAATAAGAGCAGAGAACCAAACAAGTATTGACTTGGGAATTTGCAGTGCCAGATGGATGTCTAATCATGTACCAAATTGTACAACTACTCTCTAACAACTGAACAATAAACGCATCACTTGGTATTAGTTTTTAAGACTCGACTAATTATAAAATTAATGAAAAAAATTATATAAAACAAGTTGAGTACTACTTAAGGGATTTTATAATGATCCCATTTGCAAAACATGGCCAGCTAATATTGCAACTATGCAACCCTTCTTCTTCTTCATAGAATAAAACCTTTCAACAAAACTTGCAAATAGTTTCATTTATTTTCCAAATGAGTGGGAGAATTTTTGTAGTGATATTCTTTTTTTGGGCTGTTCTTACAATTGTTACTCCTACTCTTATTCTTCTATCAGAGTCCTCAAAGCTTCATCTGCATTCCAATGGTGAGCAAGTCAATCATTTCTGTTTTTAATCCAATTCTTGCTTCTTTTTTCAGTTGGGTTTGATCAAAATTTTGGTTTTATGTATTGCAGTTGATGAAAGAAGCGGAGGAGGAGTTTTGAATGCTAGAAGAATGATGGGTTATGCAGAGAAGCTTACAAGAATGAATATTACAGATTATGCAGAAAGAGAAACACCAACACCTTCTCCAGCACCAGAACCAGAACCAGTTTTGGGATTTAGATGGTCTAATTTTAGAAAAATTCTTAAGTAACCATGAAAATTTGATTTTTTTTTTTTTTTTGTCTCAAAGGTATATAAATATATATACATGCATAAGTTAAGTTATTTGAGGCTGCAAGCGATCATGGGTATGCAGTTTCTTCTTCTTCATCATCATTTTTTGTTATTAAATTAGTAATCCAGTTATAGAAGGAAATGGAAGACAGAGTTGTATATGTGTATACAATTGCCTTATAAATATAATAACAATACAAAGTTTCTTATCTTGTAAGCAGAAATTTTTATTATTCTTGAAGCAAGAACAGAATTATTATTATTAATAACATTTGCTTGCTGATATTACAGTACAATTTCTAATATCACAACTGCAAATTAATTGTCACATTTATTCCCAAATTCAATCCTCCAAAAACGATCAAAGAAAGAAAGAAAATAATCATATTTTAGATGAAACGAATAGGCAAAATCAAGAAATAATTCATCACTGTAGAACCTCTGCTGTTTTATTCATTTTAAACAGATGAGTACAGATTACAGAATTTCTTTCAAACAGATACTAATTACTGCTAGAAATATAAACCAGAAAAATGGTAAATTAAGTACAGCAGCAAAAGCATCATTTCAGAAAAACATTCCAACAGAGGAATTGACAATTACAAGAATAAAGAAACACTCTTTTTTTCAGAAACATCCACTTGAAGAACAGGCGAACGTTTATTTTCGCACCGGTAGTGGTTCAGATTCTTCAAACAAATTGGTCAAGTATTTTTTCCAAAGGAGTGTACTCTACATCTGGAAATAAGGCACTAGCTTCAACTCCCCATGATGGGTCAATCTCAAAATTGGTCTGATCACCCTTAACAAATGCAGAGTGATTGATTGCTAAACCAATGTTAATTGGAATAGGAGCAGCTGCAATTATTAATAAAAACCAAAAAAAAAACCATAATCACTACATTTTAAATGAATAAACACGTTAATGTATAGTCTAGTGTCGTGCATTTACGACCAGCAGAAAAGGGTTCAAATCCCTCCAACCCAGTTAAAATATCAGGATTCGAATCATTCCAAAACCAATACTCAAATTATGCATAAATATGATACATTTTTAGGTTACCTTGAATGTCCTTAAGAAGTTGCTCTTCAGGAACATAGTTTTTCTCAAGATTTTTGCCAGTCTTCTTTTCCCATAAAGCAACAAGCTCATTATACGTGATTATATTCTTAGGAGGCTTGATAAGAAGTGTCTTGTTCAATGTTCTTGGATCATCTACAGCTCTTATAGTATAAGCTGCAATATCTTCTTCTTTGTTAAAAATTGCTGTCAACAACAACAAAAACAAAATTATGTACATCCAAGTTTTTAACTTTCTTCTCCAAATTTATTATGTAATTAATACACGATTACCCATTTATTAATTAATTACCTTTAACATTGCCATCACCTAAGATAGTGATTTTGCCTTCTGGAGAACCAGTAACATGTGGAAGTAGCAAAATGGGAAGAACATAAGAAGCAAAGAAATTGCTGGGCACATAAGTATAAGGTATCCCTTCAGCTTCAATGGCTCGTCGAATATTAGCCTTTATTTCAAATGTAGATTTTGCTGGCTCTACAGCATTAACATGATCCACATCATTTCCAAATTCTGAAGGCAAGAATCTCTGAAACAAAATTAAATAATTAATAAGTGATTAACATGAAATTATCCAAATTTACATAATTAAGAGACTAATTAGTTAAAAGTTTCAAACTTTTACCTTAATATTACCAGCTTCTTTAATGGCAGAAATAATCTTCGTTTGATCAGCTAGCTGCAGAGCACCAACGCTTGATATAACCACATCCACTTGCTTAATAGCCTTAACCAAGCTTTCATGATCGTAAAGATCTCCCTGAATGAATGCATACCCACATTATTATACAGAACTCATATTTTTTTTATATATAAATAGAAGAAAAAATAATAATAATTGGGCTTACAGGAATAATATTAACGCCTAAATTTTTGAAATTTTCAATAATCTTTCCTTTGGCCGGATCGGAAAGTGTAGTTTCTCTCACTAAAGCGAAGGTGGGGTGGCCGGATTTTGCACTTGCTTCTACTATGAATTTCCCGATGTACCCAGTTCCTCCGATGATCAAGATCTTGCTTTTTGATGCCATTTTTGAAATATTGATTCTTGGAAGTTGGTAAAGTAGCTAATGGGTATACACTGAAATAGTGAAGAAGATCGATGAACCTTCGTTTTGGAGCCATCAACTATTTATAGAAAAAGTTTAGATATGTCAAATTAATTTCTATACCACAAATATCTTTAATTTTGTTTATTTTTACAATTTTATACCACAAATAAATAATGCAAATTATTAGTTGAGCAATCACTTTTTATTTTTTAATTTTGACACTGTTTCAAGTTTTATTTTATTTTCCCAGACTAATATATAATTGGTAATGTAATTTTTAATAGTAAAAAATGTATTAATATATTTCACTGGAAAATAAAAATAAAAATTGTGATTGAATATTCCAAAGAAATTTAAAATCTCTATGTTTTCTTTCTTTTTTGGGAGGGGTGAGTGAACATAGACTATTTTGAGGAGAAGATTCATTGAACATAGACTATTTTGAGCATAAGATTCATTATTCATACCAAATTACTTAAATTATATGAAAATTAAACTCAACTATTTAATAATTTAAAATTTAGTATTATATCATATTTGGTGAAGATCAAAACCAATGATTTATTTATTTTTTATATTAAATCCTACTCAAAAAAGTTTTTATATTAAATATAAATTTGTATAAAAATAAAAATTTTATTATATCTATTCCATATATCCTAAAAAACTTTATACGTAATATAAATAATATAAATTGTGTTTTTAGTTTATTTAAAAAAAATTAGATTTTTTTTATATTCAAAAAATTTATAGTTATTTTATTAATTTTTATTAATCATGAACTTAAAAATTTATCAAAATCGTTGTTCCTTATTTCTTTGGAACGGTGTTTAACACTATACTTTGTATTCAGTATTTTTATAAAAAAAAATTAATGAATCAATTTAATTTTATACTTTATTTTGTACTCTATGCTTAATGTGTTGTTATTAAATTTGGTTAAACATTTTATAATAAATTTACCCATTTTTATTTTTTTAAATAAAAATTTTCTATTTAATGTCAAATTTAGAAATTTTTTAAAGTAAATTCAGCCACATACTAAACGGATAAGAACAGATTATCAAACAAACGTTCTATTTTATATATATATATATATATATATATATATATATATATATATATATATATATATATATATATATATAAGAGAAAAAAACAAAAACACACCACACACACTAATCACAAAAAAATAACT
>CANUEY010594003.1:0-40971 GCA_948099555.1 Croton setiger
TGGTTTTTTTGTTTTTATGTTTAAATTTTTCCGTTGGGTTTGTTTTTTTTGTAATTTTTTAAATTTTTTCTTTTTTGGGTTTTTTTTTTTTTTTTTTTTTTTTTTTTTGAGATTTAAATTAGGTGTTGGATAACAATGCAAAAGGATGGCTGGAATTTTCATCATTTTGCATTGGAAATCTAGTTTTTAAAGAAAGCAATTTTCTGGAGAAATTACTTGCTTCACATTGATGCTTGATGCTTGTCACTACATGGTTTAATCCTATTGTAATAATGCACCCTTAAGTTTTCATGTTTACAGCATTTTTAGCAATATATTCAATATTTTCTATGCCTTCAATTCTACGTAATGTGTATTCATGCTGTAAAGATGATGCTTTCCAGCAGTCTAAAATATGTATTCATTCCCTAGATCCGGTGCTTTGATGATATCAGAATTGTTGCTCTTTGAACTCTCTTTATTTCTTATTTTTAGCGGATCAGATACCTTGGTATTTGTTATTCAGTAAAGTTTTTGTGTTGAATCATTCCATAACTTTGCTTCTGCATTAAACTTAAGTGATGCTCTGATGACTTGAACTTATAGTTTGTTTTGTTTGCTGTACGTATTGGTCTCCGTGATCTTTATCATTGATTGTTCAATTTATGCTTGTCTTATCAGTAGCACCAAGGAATTTGTGGACACATTAAGCTTGGCCCAGCATGCATTCATGTCTTCTAAAATTGGGTCCAGGGCAGAGCATTTAGGTCTTCACAAAGCAATTTGTGTATTGATGGGATGGGATAACACAAAAGGGTCAAATGGTCAATGGACTCATAAGTTACTGTCTGAATCTGAAGCCTCGTCATTGAAGGAGGACCTTATCATATGGCCTCCAGTTTTTTTCATCCACAACAGTTCCATAATCAATCAAAATCCGAATGAACGCATGATTGTAAGTATTGAAGAAGTGAAGAATATCCTTAGAGGTAAGTACAATTTTTTCATCTGATGACATCCTGATTCTCTGAAACTCCTTTACCGGTGGTGAAGTGAACTTCAAAATCATTTCCATCTACTTCCACAATCCAATTGGAAAATGTTTCTCATCAAAGTCAATTTCTGTTATTGTTTATAATTTTTCCTCCCTATGCTGTTGAATCTCTTGCAATTTAAAATCACTAATCTTTTTGAGATGTTAATGTTCTTTTTGTGTAATGATATCATAATGGTTTTACAACTCTTGTCAATCTGATTAGTCTGCTCTCTATTTTTGTGTTTGTACCGATGAGCTCTTTGGTGCTAACATCACCTTCAAACCTATTCTAACTCATGGAAAAGATATGTTTTCTGTTTATGTCCTTGAGTATTGGATTTTGGCAGTCATTATACCCCAAAGGAAATTTTCACTCTCTAATTGTTGTCTCTTGATCCATACGCTGGTATGAGAGGAAGGAGAATGTGTACTCAGGGTTTCTACGCAAGCCAGTGGAACTTGTCATTTGACAGGTTTACATGAATGGCTTGCTTCAGAATTGACTTGATGCACTTTCAGCCTCTGGAACAAGCTTGACCTTGTGGTTGACACCCAAAACAATTTGCAAGGCATGTGTCGGCTGTGCAGTATCTTCCTTTCTGTATGAGGCATGATTTTTTTTTTTTTTTCCCTCGTATTCCCTTTGTAATGGTAATTGCAGGTATGGGATGTGATCAAGGGATGACCAGCATCTGCCGTGGGAAGGCTGCAAACCAGAGCACTATGGTGGTGAGCTTCAATGGCACTTTCTCTGGGTTAAAAGTAGCAGAAAGGCTTAATGGAATTTTTGGTGAAAAGAAACACGGGAGGGTGGAGTTAGATCAAATAATTTGTCAAAAATCTGAAGAAACTAAAAGGACGCAAGCTGATAAGGTAGAAAGTGTTTTATATGGGTATTTGGGCATTGCAAGTGACCTGGATAAGCTTGATTTTGAGATGAAGAAGAGGTGTGTAGTGAAGAGCAAGAAAGAGATCGATGCTATAGCAAATGCCAATCTTAATGCTGAATGACAAATTGGATGCTCTGTATATTTCACATAGCAATTAGCAACTAGTTTTGAACAGGTAAGTTTTATTTCACATTGCTTCTGCCCGGTATAGAATCAGAGAGTTGCAAATTTTGTTTATGATTCCTCCCAAAGTTGTTTTTCATCAAAGGAGGAAGTGGGGTTCTGTTTGTAAATGGCAGATTAACTGATACTGTTATTCATCTTTCTGATTTCCTTTTGTCTTTCAAATGAAATCAGCAGAAAAGTCCCTTAAGGATCTTCCTGAAGTATCTTTTGGATTAGTAATGCTTTTTGTAAATATGTGGTCTTAGTTTGAATGCGCGATGGAAACTTGACATCTAATCAAATTTAATCGAAATTTGTATCTAATTAGAAATCAAATATAGACAGTGTTCCAGGTTTTAGTTCTAGTATTCTAAAAATAGAAAAAGAATGCTAATCACAGCACAGTTGATAATCGATTTATCCGAACAGGAGAATCCTTTTATCTTTCCGATGCTATATCCGATGTATGATGTGATTTCATGAGTCAAAAGCATAGTCCTCTTCCTACTGCTTCTCAGAGGTCATCTTCGTTTAAAGAATGGATAATTTTCTGCTCTGCCATTTGAATTCCCCAACCGAATGTTGAAGGCTGTCGATCTGGTTGTTGCCACATCGAAACACTCTTCTTTCGCAGCATGTACTCGTTTGAGATATGGTTAATTTGAAGTTATGAAGAGATTGTTGGAGGTTTCAATAAGTCTACCTTTATTCTAGCAACAATGACAATTTTCTTTTGTGATTAATAAGCATTTCAAACATGAAACTTTAAGAGAAATCAACTGCAAAATACGAATTGCAGTTCTAACAAAAAAGGAAGAACAAGATAGAAAATTTCTCTCATGTCAGTATAGTGATTCCAGTTCACAACTCATTTATTGAATGTCTGGTATGCTTCCCTGGATGTAGGTATTCTTATAACATTATGGGTGTGCGGTCAGGTTTCAGAACGGTAACCTAGAACTGCATAGTAAATGTTTCGATTCCTTTTTGGTATGATTCCGGTGCGATATTGGTCCCAGTTCTTTGATTATACATATATTTTTTTAAAAAATAAGTTACTGATTCATTTGCGTCATTCTCCATATTCAAGAATTCTGTCATAAGAAAAAGAAAGACATTAAGAACTTTATAACGTTGTATAATCAAGAATCTTAGCATCATCCTACTCGAGTAGCTCTTCAAAGTAAAAATCAATTGGCTTAGAGCTTTTGGTATTGCAGGTGATATACTAAAACAAGACTCTGAAGCCACGTTAGATGTTAGAACAGCCAATACATCTCTTGCTATGTGAGATAGTATTGAAAACCTACTTAGTGTTACTCTTCTACCAAGCCAATATTTCAAAGGGATTGGAATTTCTCATGGCATGTAACATAAGTGAATCTAGAAATTTAATTAATTACCCTTTGATTGTGAGAGTATACTTGAAATAAATTGACAGATTAAAATAGTTAAATTATAACTTTTTTAATTTATGTGAATGCTCCTATAATGTATTGTGTCTAATTCCTGAAGAAGTGATAGGTACAAAGTCACGTGACGATATTTGCAAAAAGTAAAAGATTTTTATTCTCGCTTAGAGCTTTCAACGTTTATAAATAGAAACTGTTTTTTCTATTTGGCAAAACAAATAGAGATATGGATCTACTAGTCACACTTTCTTAAATTAATCAAGTAATTTTAAATGTTGAAAATACAAAGTGCGAATTGCAGCAAACTCTAATTGTCTATTGAAACACATGTATCTTACTTCTCAAATCTTTTGTTAGTGTCCTTAAAAAAAGTTTCTACCCATTCAAAATGTTGTTGCATAGATTTGAAGATAAAATGGTTGCTCACTCCATTCCTTTCACTACTTCTTTCGTCTTTGTCACTTGCGTTGACATCACTCAAACCAGGATAAGACACGTTAGAAAATACCTCACATGTTTCCCTCTAAACAACTTATTATCTCATGTTTCTCACAAATATTATAGCTTTTCACTAGTTAGGCTCATACTCAAGCCTTAAAGTGATGCCTTTATTGTTACTCTTTAGAAACCAACTCAACCAAAAAATAAGCAAATAAATAAACTCTTGCCTTTTACCTCTCAAGTGATGCCTTTGTAATTACTCTTCAGAAACCAACTCCAACAAAAAATAAGCAAGCAAACAACTCAAAAACCCTCTAATCCTATTGATCAAGTTTTCAACTTTCTATTCAATTAAATATGCAACAGCATACATTTGAACCAAAATAAACAGAAATTAATTCACGTTTCAAGCACTTAATTGTCGTTGGAAATCAATTTTTTGAAGTAACCAAGAAGGCAACACTCCTTTACTGGGAGAATTCTGAAATTTTGACAAAAAAATATGTTATTCGAAAGTTAAGAAAGATTTTATAGTAGGTTCTAACTAACTTCACTAAATCTTAATGGGCATGGATTTGGAAATGCATTTAAAACAAGTCCAAAAATGAATATATGTCTTAATGAGATAAGTACAGCAAACAAATTTTAAACAAGCCGAATTATTACAACTCGGACATGTTTTCAAAATGCATCTTCTAACAATGTTAATAGCTTTGACACGCCTTACTACTTTTCCGTGGTTGTCACATTTCTATCACAAATATGAGATGTGATGAAACTCTTGCATAGCTTATTTAAGTCTTGAAGCTCATTATCTAGATATTGATAGCGTATCTTAACCCTCATTGTTAAGATGGGTTGTATCAAATCCCTAAGAATAACTTTACTCTAATACTACTGTTGGGTTTATACGGGTTTGATTTAAAAAAAAAAAAAGCTTAGAATAGTTTGGTTAAAAAGGGTTAAAAGATATTTGGTTTTAAAATGTTGAAAAGGTTTGTGGTATATATGGAAACGTCCAAAGTTTTTATCCATTTTTTAATGAAGTCCACAAGTTTTTCTTCAATAACTAAAATGGATATTTTAAATTTATTGCATAAAAAAAAAAAAAAACAAAAAACTAGCTGGAGAACACTACCGAAGGGCACCGCTGCAACCATCGTTATCTTCTCCATTGGATGCAACAGATTGGTGATAGAAGGGTATTGGTCCAAAGCTCTTGTGTAAGTGAGTCATCCAATACCCTCAAAAAATCAACATCAAATAACTAGAAAGCCACCAAAAACTTGATTGACGTTTTGGATAGCTGCTGCCGAAAATCGCAAACAATAGCTTTCTGCTAGTTTTTTGACCTAATTCTTATGTTTACCGGTTGGTTTGCATCGATTCTTGCTATCAATGTGATTTTGAATGGTTTCCATTGAAATCCATCGATAGCCTGAGTTCCTTCACTAACGAAAATGAAGCTCCAGTTGTTCTTGGTTTTTCGGCATATTTGATTAGTTTTCAGGCTGCCTATGTGATGCCGATGTGACCTTGACCGATTTTCTATTGAAATCCGTCCGTTTTTCCACTGAGCAACAGTCAGAATAAGCTCACTAAAAAATTGGGTCGTCGAAATCCCTCGAAAAAAAAAAAAAAAAATTAGGTGGCTAGAAAAAGCTGTATACCCATCAGATACCCTATGTATACCTCTACCCTAAAAGTGACATTGTTAGCTATTATTTCTTATTGTTTGTTCCAATTAGAGCTGAACCGTTCGCGAGTGGCTCAGTGTTCGCTCGATAAAAGTTCGACTCGAACTTGAATCGATAATAAACGAGCCAAGTTTGAGCTGAATATTCGAGCTTGTTTAATAAACGAGCCGAGTAATTAGGTTCGCGAGCTGGCTCGTGAAAAACTTGTTTAAAAAGGCTTGCGAGCTGGCTTGTTAAATTAGCTCACGAGTCTATCAAAACGACGTCGTTTTGATATCAAACTAAAAAATATGCTTCAGCCAAGCCACCCGCTTCCCCACTTATTTTTTGCTATTTCGTTTCTCTAACTACTATTTTGATTTTCTCACTGAAACGACATTAAAGATGAATTTTTTTGATTTTTTACTAACTTTTAACGAGAAGCTTGAATAGCAGCAGGAAACGAGTTCAAGTTCGAGCTTATTTGCAAGCTAAAACTCGAGCTCAAGACTCGAATTCAAGTTTTATTGCGAGCTCAAACTCGAATAGCAACATAAAACAACCAAGCTCGCGAACTTCAAAACGAGCCGAGCTCGAGCTTTCAAATTTCTAAATGAGCTCGACTCGAACTCGAGCTCATGGAATTTAAGCCAAGCTCGAGCAACATAATACTAGGCTCGGCTCGGCTGGTTTGCAATCCTAGTTCCAATAAGCTCTAAATGTTTTATTTTTACATTATTTTCAAGTTTTTGGACATTTTGATTATTATTTTATTTTTATGGATGATGTTGTATATACCCAAAAGGTTTTGGTTTAAAATGTTGAAAAGAGTTAGGTTTAAAAGTTGAAAGTAATTAAAAATTGAAAGACCTTCAATCATTAAAAACTAAAAGAAAAGGAAATGGAAAAAACAAAAAAACAAGAGCAAAGAATAAGAAAAGAAAACATAAAAAATGCTCACATTATATTTTATAAAATTGAATGAAGCTATTTATTGGAAAAACAATCAGCAAACCATCTCAAGAAATGTGGAGGGTTTAAACAAAATATTCACAATCAGTAGAATATATTTTTTGATTATCTGCTAAAAATAAAACATTAGAATTATTGAGCATTTAGATGTTATTATGTAACAATAGAGAAGCAATTTTGGTGTTAATAAGAATTATAGGAAGAGTGATCATCTTTTTTGGAAATTAAGAAACTTAATACCATATGCAAAACCAAAGAAGAAAAGAAGTACCCAACCAAAATGAGCAACCACTACAGGGATTAAGAAATCATAATCATAACCCAAACTATTCTTAAGGAATGCATCTACTGCTACTGGTGGTGTTTGAGGTATGTTAAGAGCACTTTTCTTGTCACTAAATTGAGATGCAAAAATTCCATAAATTGTCCAACTTACTGGAGATCCCCAATAATACCACCTCCACCATATAGGGATCAGCTGCAACAAATGCAATGTATTATTATTATTATTATCATTGTGCAAACATTTCTAAAAGCTTAACCAACCAAACACTTACTGGTCTTGGGATGAGGAAACCAGAGAACAAATTCCAAAAGCTTAAGAAGAAGGACATGAGAATTGCAGCAATTTGATGGCTAGGAGTGAGTGCAACAACCATCATTCCATACATTGAGAAGTAAGTGAAACACATGAATATGAAGTAGTAGAAATATAATAACTTTTCCACCTTCCACTCATACCCAATCATTGAGTATAAAATTAGTGTGTAAATTAAGGTTTGGATTGCAACATAAATTGTCTCTATAGCCACCTGAACCAAAAAGAAATGCATTTCACTAGTGCTCGAGAAATCTTATCATTATCATTCTAATCTCTAGTTTCTTACCTGAGCAAATGCATATGGTAATTCTGAATACATCCCAGCTGCCCTTTCGCGATAGAAGACTGTTCGTTCTATAGCCACAATGGATTGCACTGCAGATGCATTGCTTGCTCCGAGGAATAGAATTGCAGCATATGTAGCTCCAAGAAGATTGATCAATTCTTGTTGTGTTTCTCTGTTAACAAGAAAGGCAAAGCAGCATTTATATGTATATAATAATTAGAAAGAGAAAAAAGAAGTAAAAGGTTGCAGCCTTGTAGGTTTACATCTGGGTCCCTTTGTTCCAGAAGATAACACCAAACATAACTCCAATCATTACTGTCATAAAGAAGCGAATTGCATTGTATCTTGAATTTCTCCAGTAAGACCAGTGTTGTTTCCATAAACAGGCTCTGCATTGAGTTATAAAGCTTTGGGAATATTGTGTAGGAAAATACAAATCCTTGGAACCTGGTTGTGAACTGCTAAGCTCTCTGATAAGCTCCTTATTTCTCCTGAAAAATAAAAAAGCGAAAAATAAAGTAAATTACTGAAAATTGTAGTAATCATAGAAACAATGTGGTAATATTTTGAGATGCTCAGGCTATGCAATTTATGCAGCCAAATGTATAAACATTATGCATGAGCCGAACTGCTTCGATTTGGGTACTAATTACCTAAAAAGATCAGATGTAGAATAAATATTTGCAAAATCAACATCAAGTTGAGCCTCCATTGCTGTAGAACTCACTTCCAACATCCAGGCAGCAGGATTATAACCATCTTTGATCTTGGGAACTCCTGGGATAGCCTGCGGAGAAAAAGAAAAGAAAAAAAGTTAGTTGTTACTTGATATCTGCAAAACAAAATGCAAAAAATATAAGGAAAGACTCACTTCAAAGTATTCCACAAGTGTGCGAGAATTGCGACCAAGAGGTCCAGCATATATCACTTGTCCTCCTCGTTTCATCAGAAGGAGCTGCAACAAATAATAAATGTTAGAAATTAAAATGGAAATTATTAAGTATTAAAATTCTAAGAACTGAAACAGACTTCATCAAAAGCTTCAAAGATATCAATGCTTGGCTGATGAATTGTACAGACGACAGTCCGTCCTGTATCAACTGTGTTCCTCACTGTACGCATAACAATTGCTGCAGCTCTAGCATCAAGACCTGATGTGGGTTCATCTAAGAAGATGATTGATGGATTAGCAACCAATTCTACAGCTATAGTGAGCCTCTTCCTCTGCTCAGTTGAAAGACCATTCACTCCTGGGAGACCAACTAGACCATTCCTCAAGGGCTTAAGCTCTACCAGCTCCATAACTTCCTCCACAAATATCTACAAACAGATAAATTCATTCAAATATGTTACCCATGCTGTCCATGATTTGATTAAAAATTTCTAGAAAAATAAGTATCAGGTTTTTGAAGCAACTTACCTTTCTTGTTGATTCAGTTACGTCGGCAGCAAGACGGAGCCAACTAGAGTATAAGAGAGATTCATAAACTGTTACATATGGTGAATGGATATCATTCTGTTCACAATAGCCACTAACTCTTGCAAATGTTTTTTGGTTCTTCGAGTACCCAGAAATACTTATGTTTCCTTCTATGTTTCCACATGTTTTCCTTCCTGCTAAGACATCCAATAGAGTGGTCTTTCCAGCACCACTTACACCTACCAATGCTGTTAGAATACCAGGCCTGAAAGCTCCACTAACATCGCACAGCAGCCGCAGTCTATTCTCTTCAACCCCTTTGGTCTTCATTTCCTGGTAACTCCAAAAGATCATAATAAGACAATGCATGTGCATTTATATATAAAGATTGAAAACCAAAAGCCTGAAGAAAATGACCTACTGCGGGCATGTCTACGTAGTAGTTCAAATGGTCGAATGCAAGTGCAAGGGGTTGAAAAGGCAAAACCATTCCCTTTTTAGATTGATTTGTGATACTATTAATTGAGCTGACACCTGTTTGAGCATTTCTCACTGCCACATCAACTCCTGCAATGTGGATGGTTAATACAAAATGAACAAACCATAAACCATTGAGTTTAATGGAAAATAAAATGAATTGTCTCTCTGCAACATTTCTAAACATCTTTTTTATGTCATGTCTTGCAATTAAAATATAATGCAACATTTAGTAACCTTCTGGATTGGATGCCATTTGATGACTGGTATTTCTGTGGGAGTCATCATCAACAATCACAGTCTTATTATCACCAAAAGCTGATGTTTGGAGGCAAAAATGAAAAAAGGTAAGAAGAAAGATTTGATTATTATAGCATCAATAAATTAGGCAAATAAGTATCAACTTACGGCTTAAATATGTCAATGCCAAGATGAATACAACATTAAAAAGAAGAGAAAATGAGAAAAGTGCCACAATGCACATCCAAAATGCCTTTTCAGTTGTGAATAGGCCTCTTTCTCTAAGAAGAGAAATCCCAACTGTGGGTTCAATAGGGTTGCCAGTTGGCTGCAAGAAGAAAAATTCATCTTACAAACTTTACAAAATGACAGCATAGCAGAAATATATTCTGACATATGAGGGTTCTTCAATGCAATAAACTTACTGTACTCCATCTGCTATCAAGAAACTCATTGATTGCGATGGCATTCTGCCCGTACATCATCGGAGAAATATAGTAACCCCATATCATCCATGATTCAATATTATCTGCAATAAAAAAGAAGTTACATATTTATTTCAATATTAAGAAGTGAATCTCTAAGATTAGACTGAAACTAAAGCCATATGCCATGATTATAAGTAGCACAAACTGCATGTCTATTTGCCTATTCAGATTCTGAATCAAAAACAAGAAAACTCATTAAAGTGAAAAAAGAAAACCATAAAATTATTACTTCTTGAAATAATGTAGCCTCCAAGAACAAAAACCAACAGCAAGGTAAAGGACCCAAGTGTATTTGCAACCACTTCAGTTCTTCCAAGAGCTGCTATCATCCGGAAAAGGGAAAGAGCCATTTGATGTACACCGACCAAAGCCAAGAACTGTTTGAAGAATCTGAAATGCTAAAGATTAAAAAGTATTAAACCAAAATATTTATCATAAAACTTATAACTATCTAATCATCACATACCTACTGGCAGCAGGGGCAAAGCCAATGGTGTAATAAGTAAGGATTATCCAAATTCCAGATTCCAACACTGAGATGGGAATTCTGAGGAGCCAAATTGGCAATGCAAAAGCCCAGGCTGGATAGAATAAGAAATCCCTTTGCTTGTAGAACACAGGAAGCCTGAAAATAGTCATTGCTAGTTCTGCCATCCCATTAAACATCACATTTATAAGACTAAAAAAAAGTGCTCCCCAAAATTTCCCAGCATCTCTTCTTTCACCGGCTTTCATCTCAGTTCTTAAGAACACTGTCAATGCAATTGTGGCCATGATTGTTATTTGGACAGTTTTAAATATGTAAACAAACAAGTTGCGCTTCATTAGCAGCACTTCCCTTGCAAAGCATGCCTTGAAGAGTTCCCAGTTGGAAATGCCATACTTTTCTTTCACTAAAGCAGCAGGATGGGTTCTTCTTTTATCAAATGGAATGCTAAGATCTACCATGAGCATTTGACCTATGTAAAAGGAGTTGAAGGCTCGAACAAACTCTGGAACTGATATGTATCTGTAAGGTTGATTTTCTTTGATCCAATATTGTTCTTGATCCTTCTTGGAAGTTATTTCTTGTAGGAAGTCAGCAACACCTTTCCTTTTTGGACATTTGAAGCCCATGTATTTGAAGAAATCGAGAACGTTCTCCCGCGGACCTTGATACACAATTTGACCTTCTGAAAGTAAAATTACATCATCAAAGAGATCAAATGTCTCTGGTGCAGGCTGCAAGAGAGAAATGACCATAGTAACATCCATGATATGAACCATTTGTCTCATGAACTTGACAATTTGGAAGGTAGTGGAACTATCCAATCCGGTCGATATTTCATCCATGAAATATGCTTTTGCTGGTCCTACGAACATTTCTCCTACATTCGTTGCAACGTACTTGTATTGGAAATAGTGAAAGTGATCAAAAATAGTAAAATTTGTCCCATTAACCCATACCAGTAGTTATACGCTTCTTTTGACCTCCAGAGATGCCTCTTCTCATATCATCTCCCACCAGTATATCAGCACAAACCTCCAATCCAAGAATCTATTTGGAGAAACACAAAATTAGGCTTGGCAAGCAAAGGAATGAATGAACAAACATACAGGAAAAAGCAGGAAACAAACCTTTAGAACATAGTCAGTAATCAAACTGGTTTGTTGGCCAGAAAAGGAAGTGGCTTTCATGAAGGCATCAATTTCAGGATCCGGTTTGATGCCTGCTTCTCTTTCCCTTCTTGATAGCTCTGCGAGCAACTCATATCTGGTTCCTACACCCAAGCATCGGCCTGAGAAATCAAGGGTCTCGCGAACTGTCATTTCACCATAGTGAAGGTCATGTTGGCCAATATAAGCACAAGTTCTTTGAGGCACAAATTCTGAAAGCTTATGACCACAATAGGTAACTGTTCCTGTTGCCTTTTATGCCCAACAAAAAAAAAAAAAAAAGCATGAAATAAATTTCAAAACTTAGAAATACATAATTAAACGATGGAAAGTTAACAAACTTTTAGATTATCATCAAGTTTGGCTGCCAGAGCTTTAAGTAGTGTTGTTTTCCCTGAGCTAGGAGGTCCAAGCAACAATGTCAACCTGAAATTGATCAATAAGTATGAAAATAATCCTAACAATTATTTGTCTTCTTTTCCATGCCAATTCTTGAAACTATACCTTGATGGTCTTATTATTCCATTAACATCTTGCAGTATCTTGACTGTTCTTTTCTTTGACGGAGAAAGCCCAATCATTCCAAGACTTCCCTATTAATTCCCATTTAGCAAATGAACTTAATAAAAGAAAAATGAACTCTTAAATATCAAACAAGAAATCAAATTATATACCTCAAGTGCATTCAAGGTGGAATTAAGCAGAGTTGGAAGTGCTCTGGTCCCGACATATGCTTCTCCCTCAACTGAGAAATTTTGAATTCTGACTTCAATTCTTGGAATCTCAATTCCAACTCTGTTCCAATAAAACTAAATTCTTAATCATACCCTTTTCATAGTATAACATTCCAAGCCAGATATCGGAGTTCGAATCCCAATTTAACTAAAAAAACTTAATTTGCGGATAAAAAGAAAAACTAACCTGTCGGTTCTGTTCCTAAGCCTGCTCAAGAACTTTTCATTGTCTTCTTCAACAACTTTAAGTATACTATCCATCAAAAGTTTCTTATCTTGAATTGCAAGTTTTGTGATGTCAACCTCGTTATGTTCCACTACTCCTTTCCTTAGTCTATCATAAGTTGGTAACCTTTCTATAGCCGCCCACCGGAGCTCCTTCTCCTCATCGTCTGACCACCGTGAGCTTCTATGGAATACGTCGGCTTCATTCCATATTTCTTTTATACTCCAACGTGTACTACTCCCCATTTGTGTTATCAAACCATCTCCGGCCGAGGTTCCCGCCATATATATATATTTCTAAAACTTAATATCAAGATTTCTGCTTAGAAGACTATGAGATTTTGGATAAAAGGGTAATGAAGAAATGAAGTGGAATCAACCATAATTTAAAAAAGAATTTGAAATGAACGTGTGAATGTTTAACAGAAAAAAGAAAGATGGGTTTGGTAGAGAAGATAAAGAAGAAAGCAAAGAGTGTGTAAGCATTGAATCAACGCTGCATTTTTTCCATAATAGAAGAAGTAAAGAACCTGTTTTTCTATGAATATCCAGATACTGTGTTTTCTACATATTTTGTAAATTCAAAATTCTTAGTTAACAACTTTTATTTTTTTCTGAAAGAAACTTAATTTACTGTAAAAATATAAATGAAGTTTCAAAAAGTGATAGTTAAATTTTCATTATCTTCTGAAAATATATATATATATATATATATATATATATATATTTCAATAAATTTTTTAACGGATTTATTTTCTAGTAATAATGATAAACTTTGTTAGTGCTTTCATATCATTTTCCACTTGTAATAAGAAATATCTATTTGACTTCATATAATCAAAGACTTAGGTCTTTTTCCATTTACTTTTATTGTGCAAGTCTACCCAAATAAATAAATAAATTCATTTTTTATTGGAGTTCATTCAATCCTAATTCAAATGCTATTTTTTCCAAATGGGACAGTTAGTAATTGGCGCAAATAAGTTTAATTACTAAATAAATGATACAAAAAATTTAAAATTAAATAAATAACACATTAAAAAAAATAATACTTAAATTGCCACCTTTAATAAAAAAAATATTTTTTTTTTAAAAAAAAAAAAGAAAAACTGGAACTAACAAACAAATGACTCAAAACAATTAAACCACTGCCAATCACCATATTTCTTTGCTGGAATTGGCCAGCTGACTACACTAGTTACCCGCCCAAACAATGTCAACCTTCACTAGTATCAAAGCTCCGACAACAGACAGCTGGTAGGCCTAGAAAAATCAAATACAAATTTTGTTTTTTTAGATTTGAAATATTTGAAGATTCAATTCATCATTTTACCGTTGATGAAGTTTCGATTTGAGGCCATATTCGGAATCTACGAATTGAAAATTTCCGATAATATATGATAGTTAGGTTTTACAACCACTAAAAATTTCACGTCACTTATGACAGGATAGAGTTTTTTCAAGCAGAAAATGAAATTGTCAATAAAATTCAATAAACATTAAAAAAATTATTAATTCATATTAATTTTATTAATTTTACATATTCATATTCAATCTAAAAAATATAATCCAATAGAATACATTAAAACTAAAAAAATCATATTAAAAAACATTATCGATTCTCATTAAATCTAAAAAATATCATGAAATAATTATGCTAAAAAATCATTATTCAGTTTCATTGATTTTTAATGATATGGGTAAATTATTTATAGGTCTCTTGCATAATATACTCTAGGGTCTCTCAGGTTTAAAAAATTATATTATCAGGTCCTTCCATCTAGAAACGACGTTAGTCAACTAAAAAAATCAATGATTTTGATTAAAATTTTTCAAAATGACAAAACTACCCGTTGATTTATTTGAATCGAACCATGGTTTATTTAAATCAGACCATACTAATTAAACTCAATTTTTAAATCAATTTTTAAAGATTTAAATTTGAATCGAACCAGACCGGTTCGATTCAAACCAGCCTACGTAATTGATTACGAAGACAAAAAGAAAAGAGTAAAGAAATCAGAAGGGAAATAAAAGAAGAGTACCAAGACAAAAAGAAATCCATAGGTGAAAATGGAAATGAAGAAATTAGAGAGAAAACGATTATGGATGGTAATTGATTCTCTGCCCTCTGCATTTGAAGGTTTTGTGATGAAAGATGATGATTATGGATGGATTTCGATTTGTTTCAGTTTGGTTGAAAGACAAAAGGAAGCAAAACTCATTGCCAGCAACTTGATGGAAGCAGAAGAAAAACGGAAGATGAAAAGAGAGAACGCTGCCACCACCATCTTCTTCATTTAAGTTTTCTGGGGAGAAAGACTGTTGCTTCGAAAACCAGAGAGAAGAAAGAAATCGTAAGAAATTTCAACCTAAGGTTTTCTGTTTGTATGAATTGGGAGAAATCCCAATTTAGGGTTCCTGGTTAGAAATTGGGGGCTTTAGTTTAGATATTTTACTTTCTGTAAATTGGGAAAAATTAGAATTAGGGATTTCTGATTTGGAAATCGTTGTAAATAGTTTATGTTTGGATCAATTTTGCCTCCTGTGTTAGAATTACTTTGTTGATTTCTTTTTCCCCATTGTTTCTGTATTATCATGAATGTTGGTTCGTGTTGGATTTAAGTTTTGATTTTGATTTCTAGAGGTGTAGACTGTAGAGAGGAGATGGTGATGGTGGCGGCGGTGTAGAGGGGAAGAAGAAGATAAAACCCTAAACCTAACAATTAAAATAAATTTAATAATAATAATAATAATAATAAATAATAATAATAATAATAATAATAATAATAATAATAATAATAATAATAATAATAATAATAAGGGTTTGATTTAAAAATAAGGTTTAATTAGGATGGTCTGATTCAAATAAACCATGGTTCGATTCAAATAAACCAAAGGATAGTTTTGTTATTTTGAAAAATTTAAATCAAAATCGTTGACTTTTTCAGTTGACTAATGTCGTTTCTGAACGGAATGACCTGATAGTATAATTTTTTAAATCTGAGGGACCCGATGATACAATTTCCAAAATAGAGAGACTCCAGAGTATATTATGCAAAATCTCAGGGACCTATAAATAATGTACCCTAATAATATTGATTTTTATTGACTATTAATAATACTTATTCTTATTGATTCTTAATAATAATAATTATTCTCATTGAATCTAAAAAATATAATCTTACACACAAAAACTGAAAGAATTATATAAAAAATTATTATTGATTTTTATTGAATCTAAAGAATATAATTCAATAAATGCATAAAAACTCAAATCATCATGCTTAAAAATCATTTTTCATTCATATTGATTTTCAATTATACTGATTCTGACTCTTACTGACAATTATTAAATCTAAAGAAGATAATTGAACAAATGTATAAAAACTCAAAAAAATATGCTAAAAAATCATTACTTATTCTTATTGATTCTCAATTATATTGATTTTTTAATGATACTGATTCTCATAAAATTTGTACTATAAATAAAAATTAGTATAAATTTATACAAATCATTAGAAATTAGTAGAATGAATATAAATTAGTAAAAATTAATAATTATTGCAATTGAATAAATGTTAATACAATTCAGTAAACTTCAATACAATTCAGCTTCAAAAAGTTTTAATACAATTCAGCTTCAGAAAGTTTTAATACAATTCAGTAAACTTTAAAACAATTCAATAAATTTCAATACAATTAAGTATAATTCAGTATCAGTAAGTTTCATTAAAATTCAATACAATTCAGTAAAATGTAATAAAAATCCTAAACAGTTATGTGATCTTCATCTTCATTTAGAACTCTAGCCACAGTCAATCATTAGAAAATTGCAACGGTGATAAAACTTAATAAATGATATGTAATCAGAAAACTCTCAACTCGTAAATTTAAAATATGATCTTACTGTCTCGTGATTCCACTGTATGTCATCGAAAAATGAAAAAAAATAAATAATAGATCTACGGCGAAATGTGACTTTTTTTCCTAGTCAAAGAATGGTGGCAAAATGAATACTCAAATGTTTATTGTCGCTTGGGCTTTCATCGGGTGACCTTAGATCCAAAATCCATCGTTGTAAACTCTATGAATAGAAGATTTAAAGTTTATGGGTGCAAGAAAATCTAAAACTAGATCGAACGAAAAACACTATTATAGTCACCATTTGCTGAAAGTCTAGTGTCGATTGTGCTTGCCGTTGCCTGGTCTAATGACTGACGACTTCGGTTGGGCTAATCCGATGGTGGATGGCATGAAGTAATGGCGATTGAAAGTCTAAGAAAGCATAAAACGAAAAACACTTTGTTCACAATCGCATTTCTGGAAAAATTTTAATATATTTTTTTTATTTTTTAATTTTCTTTTGATATAAATTTTGTTTTTACAATTATAAAACTAATAAAAAACATATAAAGGCAAAAGTTACAAAACATAATAAAAGTGCTATTTCACTAAATATGATAAATGTGCCATTTTTTAAGTTAAAAGTGCTAAAGTGTGCTAATACGCGTAATTTTCCTTTCCAAAATTATTATCATGTAATTTTTTGAGTATTTTAAAACATGAGTTATGAACATTTTGATCAAAAATTAATTATAAATAAGAAAAATTTTAAATTATTTAAAAAAAATTTCATAAAAAATAGATATATTTTGAAACGGAATAATTTGAAATTGGGGATGAAAGCCAATTAATACAATGGTAACACATGAAACAGTTAACAATAAATTAGTTATGGTAGACCTATTTTAATAATTTGACTTGAATCATGCCCAGGCCTCCTAAGACCCAGGTCGTGCTCGACCATCGGTAGCTACCTTTATAGCCACCAGCGACCGTTGCCACCACAGCTCACCATTATCAAGCACCAATCACAGTCACAACCGGCTGCATACATATCATATATAATAATACAATTCATAAAATAGAGAAAAAATTAAAAAAAAAAAAGTAAATTGGGTTGTAAAAAAAATGACAAGGAATGTAATAAAAATTATATTATGAAAATTAATCTAAAAATAAATAAACTAAATATACAATAATTTGAAATATTTCAAGTACTTATAGTTTGTTAGGGTGATAAAATTCATATAATTTTAGTTTGAAATTTGATAAATAAATTAGAGCTACGTCTCATTGAAAATATATTAAAACCCTAAAAAGGTAACATATAAAATCAAACCGTGCAAGATATGTAAAGACCAAAATAATTACGTTAAATACAATCATAAATATTTGATAGTATACAAAAAATAAGGCTTATATCTAATAAAAGAAAGGGTTTCAGAGTAATAATGAATAAATAACTTAAAAAAATTGTAAATCAATAAAAAGTTCAACTATATTCAATTTAAATTGAAAAACCAATTCGTGAAAACTAAATAGTAAAAAAAAAAAAAATTATACAACACAAAATAAAAAAAAAAAAAAAAAATTATTAAAAACAAAATAAATAACACTTATACTAAAAATGTTAAAAATTTCTTTAATCACAATTTAAAAATAAAAAGTTATATATATATAAACACAATCTAAATTCAGAATATAAATATAAAAATATATATATAAAACAATATAAATATCAGGAATAGTGTAATTAAAACTTAATTCACACTTTTGACTAGGAACCAACTCATAAATCATAATAGTAGCTAATGCTTTAATGACCTTAGTTTTGGATGTTAATTGCAAAAAGAAAAGCGACAGGAGAGAAATTTTTCATCACAATGAAGAAAAATGATGATCATAATTGAAATATAATTTCATTCCATATCCAAACATCCTTTTCTTTCCATTTGCCTTTCCACCAATCTAAACTAAGGCAAATTAACCTTTCCATTAATGCTTTAATGCCAAACTTATCTATTTGATCTCTGTTAATAAGCAAAATGAACCAGCCTGGAGGCAACAACACAAATGAGGATAACCAAAAGAGCAAAGACTATTAAATGAAAGTGTCAGAAATAAATTTATATTCCAAGATTCAGAATGTAAGCCATCAAATGCACAGCATCAACTTCCATTTTATAGCTACATTCCATGCAATTATTGGAGGCACTGAACAAATTTACTTAAAAGCAACAAACATCTATCTCCAGTCCATGTGCATCAGAAATAATCCTTCAAACTATTAGCACAGTGCTTGCTCATTCTTTCTTTCCTATCCCATGAGACATATTGTAAATCCCTCGCCCCTGAAAATGCATAACAGAAGACACAAAATGCTTATTTCTTTAGAAAGGTAGAGACGGAAAATCAATGGCACTCCATAAATGCTAATAGACTCACAATAAGGAACATTGAACTGGCTGCCAATGCTAAAGGAATTGCAACAGATGTGATCTTGTCCAAAGGACCCTTCAAATATGTGTATTTGTGGATGCTTTGGAAGTATTTTTGCTTCTCAACAAGCTTCTCCCGGGGTCGAAAAGGTGTTTCAGACATCCTGCATTGAAGTTAAAGTAAAACAAAGGTTATCCTAATTGAACACACTTCTGCCATGTCTTTTAACTGAATAAAATACATGATTAATAAAAGAATTAGAAATATATTTAACAACATAAGGAAATGGAAATAGAGCAAATATACTTATTCATGATTCTACACCCTCTACTCATCAGATGTATTCATATGTTTTGCCTTGAAATGAATTAATACATCATGAACAGCTTATATCAGAATCATTTCACAGCACTTGCAACATGCACAAGATGAAAAGTGAAACAACCAGTACACTATATTATGCCTGCAATTAGATCTCATACAAGCCAATAACAAAAGCAACAACTGAGCATTAAACCCAGAAACAATGAACTGCATGATATTGAAACTGCTGCTTAGAGGTTAGAGAGTATCTCAATTGCTAATGGGATTCACTTCTCCAATTGCCACAATAACAAAATGGTAAGATTTTTCAAAAACTACTCTCCAATGCTTATGTCCATTTAGAATTTCAAGCTGATGTGACAAAAATGGAAATAAACATTCACTACACACCTGATTCTAGAGTCTTTAGACAATATCTAGATTTATTGCTCTTCAGTGATTTGTTGCATTGAGTCGTGGACCCAGAAAAGGAAAAAAGAAAAATGATGGAAGGGGCCTAACGTTACATAAACATTTTTTTTAAAATTCAACATTTGTAAATGGACAATCATCCATATGACTATTTGCCCTCTTTTATTTGACACACGTCCCCCACAATTCATATTAACACTGGATGTGTTCCTATAACAAAAAAATGAGAAAAAATTGTGGGCTAAAGATGGTTGCAAGGAATTACAAGTGATAGAGGATGAGACTAGACCAAGAAAAATCACATCAACGATTCTTTCTCTAAATCAAACCTAATCAAACCACGACATTATAATTTAAAAGAATCAATATATCACCAAAAGTTCACATATCACTGTTTGTTAGACAATTCAGATAGCAAACAGATCATCTAACCAGCAAGCTCAAAGGTCAAAACTGTTGCACAATTCAAACTTTTCTTCCAATGAAAAATTAACTGTGATAGAAACCTATTAAGGGAAATGACTGAATTAACAAGCTTTCAAAAGGGAAAAAAAAAAAAAAAGATTAATCACTTAAGAGTCCATTTCTCTTCAATGCAAAAGTTGCATTGCTTCTTCATTTGAAGAGATTTCCTCTTACTATCAGTGTACTCTGACTAAATACCATAGTTATACAATTTCCTACTTACATTCTGTTAACTTACCTCATATGAATATAAACCCTATAGTCCTAAAAGTTCATGTCACATACAGACACACAATTTTAACCCTCTTTTTCTATCAATAGTAACCACATATAATGGATCACTAACAGCCGGAGCTCAATTTCATAATTACATGGGTTGCCGCTAAAGCAGCTTATGCATTTTTTTTTTTTAAATCAAACTTAATTGACTATACTTGTCCATCTCAATACACGAATATAACTTATATCCCGTCACTAATAAAAATTTAGAAATAAAAATAATAAATTAAATTCAAAGATCAGTGATTTTCAGATTCATCCCTAATCCTGAATTAAATTACTTAAAATTCATGTAAGTTCCATCAAAAACCCATGTTTTACACGTAAAAAGGGCAAATCAACGAATCACTATAATCGAACAAATGAAGCGACGGGAGAGAATAACATCAATGTCAACCAGAATATCAATAAACAGATTATAACACTTAACCCTAGATCTAAAGGAGGAGACAAAATCAATCGGGAATAAATTTGATAAAGAGATAAAGACACTAACTTTGCGAGATCAGAATTGATGGAGCAATAGAGAAGCTTGAGTCCGCTCGGCAACGAGAAGAAGATCGAAGTAAAGATAATTATGTTGGATATGAAATGTAATCGCTAGGGTTTGGATTCCATCACTTAATTAACCAACGGTGATAGAGGGTGAGATGCCACGTCATCCGCTGTTTCTTATTTAATGACAAAACAGAAAGCCAAAATTTTATATCAATACGCTCAAAACGGAGGTATATGAAATTAAGTGACGTCGTTTAAGTACCAACAAACCCATCTATCCACCGGTTAAAAAAGATTTCTAATTAGGTATTTGGAAACGGTAGCGTGCTCTGTTCTCCATTTTCTTCGAAAGAAAGGCAAACGAGCTCAGCAGGGGGTGTTTATTCCAGGAAAATTAAGTCAGACTGATGGCGGCCGCCGTGACAAGCGTGGTTCCGGCGGGGCGGAGTGCAAGACGAGCCGCCGCCGAGGATGATAAGTTGGTGTTCGAGACAACGGAGGGTATTGAACCCATCGCGAGCTTTGATGAAATGGGTATTAAGAACGATCTGTTACGAGGAATTTACGCCTATGGGTTTGAGAAACCATCAGCAATTCAACAGCGAGCTGTTATGCCTATAATCAAAGGACGAGATGTGATTGCTCAGGCGCAATCTGGTACCGGGAAGACCTCTATGATTGCTCTCACTGTTTGCCAACTTGTCGAAACCTCTAGCAGAGAGTAAGACTTTATTTTCACTTTTTGTTTTTGAAATTTATTAAAATCCTAAAATTGCAAATTTTGCCTTAAACGTATTTTATGCATTTTTGAATTTGCTGAAACCCTTAATTGCAATATGATATTCTAACGTATGTTTGTGTTGTAATTATTTCTGTTATTTCTTATGGTTGGGCACTATGGTGTCAATTACATTGGTTTGAATTTATAGGGTGCAGGCTTTGATATTGTCACCAACGAGGGAACTTGCAGCTCAGACTGAAAAAGTGATTTTGGCAATTGGGGATTACATTAATATTCAAGCGCATGCCTGCATTGGTGGCAAAAGCGTTGGTGAGGATATAAGAAAGCTAGAATATGGTGTTCATGTCGTGTCTGGAACTCCTGGAAGAGTCTGTGATATGATAAAGAGGAGGACATTACGAACTAGAGCCATCCGATTATTGGTTCTTGTGAGTTGATAATTTTAATTATATTTATTATGTATCTCTGCTTTTCTTTATTATATAATATTTTGATGGGTTAAATGTGTATGCTCCTACTCTACAAGTTTTCATCTTACACATTTATTCCCTTCTAGGATGAATCTGATGAGATGTTGAGCAGAGGATTCAAGGATCAAATTTATGATGTCTATAGATACCTTCCTCCAGAGCTTCAGGTGCTTTGTTTTTTCATATTGGAAATTTTTGACATTCTTCTTTACCTACTGCACTTATAAAATTGCTAAAGATGTTAGATTTGACTTTTTATGTTCTATTTCATGTACAATTTTCTTTTTGAAAAAAACAATTAGAAGGAAAAAAAGTGGCATGTTATTGTATCATATGTAAGCCTAGGGAGCTAATTTCTAATGCATACCTTGTCAAATGTGTCCTGAATTTGTATGTATTATGCAGGTTGTCTTGATTTCTGCCACCCTTCCTAATGAAATTTTGGAGATGACGAGCAAGTTCATGACAGACCCTGTGAAGATTCTTGTGAAACGTGATGAATTGACTTTGGAGGTGAGTAATTGTTAAAGCTAATGCCTGAGCTATCTGATAAATGGAAATTTAGCATGTCATTGCAGTTTCTCTTATTCTTTTTTTTTTCCCACTATGGCAGGGCATCAAACAGTTTTTTGTAGCAGTTGAGAGGGAAGAGTGGAAATTTGATACTTTGTGTGACCTCTATGATACGCTTACCATCACTCAAGCTGTTATTTTCTGCAATACAAAGCGGAAGGTAACCCTGTTGTACTGGTCTAATTCCTTCTACTATCTGACAGGATTGTTTCGACTATTATAGGTGCACATTTCCATAGTTTATGGAAGTTTTCTACATTTCTTTTGCTGATGATATTTGAAAATTTTAAGGTTTTCTTCCTTAATTTTAATTTTGATGTATGAACTCTCCATCAGTAGGTACTGAATTTTATCAGTTGTCCATAATAGCGGTGATTATTGCTTAACTCCTTTTTCACATATTTGCTTCTGACTGCTTCTTAGAAGGTGCAGACTGTAACTTGGGAGTATGAAACCTACCTTCCTGACCAATTAATTGAAATCCTAGCCTAGGGAATTAAGACCTTTTTGTGTGCTTCAATTCTAATAATAACCCAATAGACTAATTTTCCAATATTCATAGAGAGAGCGTGAGAGAGATTACCCAGAATTGATATTAAAGTGAGGAAAAGTTATCATTCTTATGAAATTAGAGATGCATTACTTTGTGCAGGTGGATTGGCTGACGGAGAAAATGCGGAGCAATAATTTTACAGTGTCTGCAATGCATGGAGACATGCCTCAAAAGGAGAGAGATGCAATCATGGGAGAGTTTCGATCTGGTACAACCCGCGTGCTTATCACGACTGATGTTTGGGCGCGAGGGCTTGATGTTCAACAGGTGAGTTGGTCTAATGCAGTTTTCTTGTAAATGTCTCTTTGTTTGATGAAATTAATTCTTAATTTACACAGTCTGGAGAACACGGAAATTTAAGAAAGGGATTACTGCTGTAGCATAGTAAAGCTAACTCTATTGCAATACCAAATTATTCTTCTGATGGTCCAGCATTCACTTGGATTTAAAAATTTTATGTATGTCTTTGGAGATTATTTGTCACTCTGGAAAAGATATGCTTGTGGCCATTTTGTTGGCTTGACAATGATCTGTTTATTTTTAGAAGCACTCCATATTTTTGGGGAAAACAAAAGTCTAGTGCAATTATCATAACTGGAAAAAGCAGAAATAAGATTCATGTTTGTCTGATTTTTTTTTTTGGTCAATTCTGATGTTACCTTAACATTATTGTTATTCTTAATTATTGTAAATTTTGGATTCCTTGTAAATGCTTCTTGAGTGTTGTGTTTGCTGGAGGAATATTATCTTTCTTTGCATTCAGTTAATTCTGCCTTGGTGGGAATGAGCCCCATTTGAATTTTGCTCTTTGAGGCATCACACTCCTTTTTGGTCTTTCTAATAATGGTGGCTTGTTTTCTTCAGGTTTCTTTGGTAATTAATTATGACCTACCAAACAATCGAGAGCTGTACATTCATCGGATTGGTCGTTCTGGTAGATTTGGGCGTAAGGTATGATTTGAACTTGAAAACATGAATTATGTCCAAATGACCCTTATTTATGGTTTCAAGATGTGTTCTCAGTTTTTCATTTAAGATAAACTCTATGTAGTCATCCTCCAATTCTGCTCAGGCTGTTATGTACCAGTTGCTTTAGTTGTTTACTGGAAGTTATTTTGATGTTTTTCAGGGTGTTGCTATAAATTTCGTCAAAAGTGATGATATCAAGATTTTAAGAGATATAGAGCAATATTATAGTACCCAGATTGATGAAATGCCAATGAATGTCGCTGATCTTATCTAAGAAGGCTTGTATCATGGGACCATGGTGTTTCAAAGTAGTGATTGAAATTGTGGATTGTATACTAATGAGCTTTTGTATATTAGAGGAAGGAGAATCGATGTTCTATGGTGGTTTTGCTCAACAGTAGAATAGTTTTTAATCTCTAGTCATTTGGTCTCTATGCAAAGATTAATTATTATGACTGGAATTGTTATATAATTCCTGGTTTTCTTTCACATTTTGAATTTTCGAAGCTCCAAAAGTTTTTTGGTTTATATTCGTCTAAGCTAGCAAGTTATGAGGAGGCATGTTGATTGTACTCTTAATACAACCTGAAAATATTGTGACTCTCTTCGATTAGGCTTACAATTTCATGTAAATGTGAGATTCTTTTTCAACAAAAAAAAAAAGATGAAAATATTAGTTGTAATTTAATTTTAAACTTGGTGAATTACTTTTGAGTGGTTGAAGTTGTTCATCAGTGGCCAAGAGAGAAGATTACAGTAGAAAAAAAAAAATTGCTTCATTCCTTCTATTTATATAGAGAATAGTTAGTTTTTTTTTTGTTTGACTTTGATTTGTAGTCGACTTTTTGATGTTTTGGAACCATCCGTTATCTATTAGTTATCTATTATAATATATGAATCGTAGGAGGATAGATAGGTTATGTGGATTGGCAGCTCATTTAAAATAAGGAGCTAAGGCTTCAAATGTAATCATTTCTGGGTTGTCCAATGGCGAATATAAATACAAATGCATATTAGAGTTGAGTCAAAATCCAACAGCACTGGAGATTCACCAATAGCTGCTGCCTTAAAAGAAATACAAATAAAATGAACCTCGATTATGAAACTTGAGAAACAAGAATAATCAAACATCATGACTAACAAAGGTTAGTGCTACAGCCATGTACATTACAAAGATTAGGGCCTTTTTGAGGACAAAAATAAATCAACTGGCACTGGCAGCTCCCAAACAAAAACTAATAGCCACCCCACGGAACTGTTAGAACCTTTGGGTTTAGGCACACCAATAATAAATATTGCTGCTTTATTGCAGCAACTCGATTAAGATATAAACAAGCAAGCCAAGTTTACATGAATAAATTAAAATATTAAAGACAAGATATACACGACGTTATTCTACAAAACGGTGTTGATGTGAAGTGCTTTCAGAAGAGAAGTAGCCATTTGTTTCACCAACACTTGGCCTCCCGAGCTTTGCCCATCTCTACGTTCCTCAATCAGATTCTGGAGTTTTTGGGGCAAATCATTCTCTACAATCAATTGCTTCGGCCGAGGATGATGCTCATACACAGCCTGTCAAGAAATTTCAGTAAACAATCTGTATAAGTATTACAATACATCTGCATTAACAAATATCAGGTGTTGTTTCAACACCTTGACGAACAGGAGGATCATGCTTAGATCTACTGAACTTGAGTTAACTACTACAGAATATTAGGTTAAAAATCACTCCTAATTTCAAATACATATCCTTAAGACATAAAAACTACTCTGAAAGACATAAAGAACATGAAAAGACCGAGAGAGAGAGAGAGCTCCTCTTGCCTTTATTAACTTCAGCAAATTCAGTCGAGCAATTGCATCTTGATGGTCCAGCCTTGCAATGAGCAAAGGTGTCAAACCATTAACAGCTAATGTTGTATTTATCCGGGATGATTTCCTGTGTTCAAATATCAATGAATATATGAAATACAGTTAGGAATTCAGAAAACAGAAAGAAAATGTGTCCAATAGTTTTGCAACATACATGCATTGATAAAACTTGTGCAGGTATACTATCTTTTAGAGTGACTTGCAGAAGAAAATTAAAAGACATGGTAAGATTGAAAACAATATACCGTGTACAACAATGTAAAGCCACTGTACTATTAAGAGACATGGTAGGATTAATAAAAAGTATACTGTAGACAATAATGCAAAGCCACTGTATTATTAGCTTATGCTCACATGTAATGGTTACATGACCCTCTCTTTGAGAAAAACTAATAATATATTCCTTTTTCTGATGACTACTGATTAACCAAGAGACATAAAACTAGATAAAAACTTGTATTGGAAGAGAGATCTAAGCTTCTAGAACTAGTTTTGAACTAGACTGATTGCTTCCTTTTTTTTTTTTTATTCCAAAGCATATTAATAGAAAAAACCAATTGAAAACAACAGGCAAGAACAATAAGCTAAAGACTACAACTACTGAGACACAGAGAACCAATAGAACCAAAAAGGACCACTCATGTGCCAATTGCAAGATATGAACACTACAATGGTTTCTGAAAAATAACATTACGATTGATCATCTAGATTCATTGTTCACCTCAAGGGGTTTATCTGACCAGTAAATAGACACTGCTCTCTCTGAACGGCAAATGTATTCAATTATGATGAATAAAAAGATGAATATGATTTTTAACGTTAAACAATAAAAGGAAAAGATGAGATTACTTACGTTATTATTTTCAGAAACGGCTCCAAAATATGTACAAATTGTTGTTCTGGACAGCTCTGGAAGAACTTCACTAATTTTTGAATTGCATCCTTTTTAAGTAATGCTTGTTCTACTTTGCGGTTGTCATTGTCATGAGCCAAGCAAACAGCAATTGAGTCCAATGCTGTGACTGACCATAACACATCATCAAGCAGGCTTAAGTACACATCCAATCCACCATGGGCCCTTAATTGCTCTCTTGAATTACGAGATGCATGAGCCATGTCACACAGTAAAGGTAATGCATACTGTTTTAAAGGAGAATCTGTCATAATAATATTCATCAAATGTGGTATGATTCCATTTTCAGCTGCTTGTTCCTGCCTCCTCTTATTTATCTTGCACAGATTAAATAGTGCATGAAGGACCTTCAAGAAAGAAATTGGGGGAAAAAATGAGAAGCAGAAAGCTAGTTGGAAAAAAAAAAGAACATAGCAACTAGCAAGTTATAAAGTACTAAATTAAACCAAGGGATAGAGAAGAACAAAACAAGTTTTAAAAAGAACTTGCTGCATTTTACCCCTGTTGAGAATTGCAAATATACTTAGTTACTCATAATCTCAAGTTATTTTCTATTTTGAGAAATTTGTATTTTGAATTCTGTTGTATTATTTTTGCAGCTATTTGCAATTTTTTCAGTGAATATGACTCGGGTTGAGCAACAAAGTAGCTCAAGTATGGCTTAGAATTAACTATTACGATATATAAAATATGGTATAGATTGGAAAAGGAGAGCAGCAGTACAAAGAAATCATCACAAGCCAGCCATTTTAGGTTCATTTGACAGAATCTAGTTCCTTTTTTATGCAACTTAATTCTCCTCTGCCATTTGCTCAGCTTTCTATTAAAAAAGGGTTCCATATGGAAATTGGACTAATAATTTGTGCACAAAAATTGAAAACAGGGTAGCATATGGGAGTAGGACTAACAATTATGGCAGGAAGCAGCCCTCCAGGTTCAGAGGAGTTCCATTTTGTAAATTTTGAATATTAACAAGGTTTACAACTTAGGAAGTTAATAAATATCCATGCTTCTGATGCTTCATTTTCAGATTTCAATTAATAAAACTTCAGCAATTGATGCTCTTTTTTGAGTTGTGTGACACATATCTGACTCACAAGTCACAACAGTCTAAGGGTTTCTCAATAGGAGAAATTCCCATCCTGTTAGCGTAAAAATACTAATAGTCTACTTCAAGTTACTTGATTTTTCCTTTCTTGTAAATGAAAATCAGACTTGCCGTCCAACTAGAACCAGAAAAACGAAAAAGCTCTAATATATATCAGACATAATGCCAGCCATGTTAAGGCTATCTGGACCTTTCATATATTCCTGCTGCAGTAATGACATCAAGACAAATGACACAAAAATAACAAGATTGAAGGAGAATTAAAATTTGGCCCTTTAGTTTGACGAATCCTACTATCTAGTCTCTTTTCAAAATATACTAATACACCCCTGTATTTTCCTCTTGCTAAACTAAAGAAGACCTTTGCATCTATTTTTTTGTATGATTACTGTAAATATTTTAAAAAAATTATAAAAATATCAAAATATTATATTTTTTTCTCAATTGTAATTAATTTCATTTAATTTTTTAAGACAAATTTATTTAATTTGTCTTAATTAAATATATTTCATTTCAAAACATTTAATAAATTAAGTTAAACTTAAATTTGGATATATATTTTTTTTAAAATAAATTTAAACAGGGACCAAATAGTATAATATTTTGAAGGATATTTAGGTCATTATGTAAAAAATAAACGGCAAACCAACCAAACAGTAGAGATGGCTGATTGCATGCATATGCATGTGGTTATATTTATATTAAAGTGCAACTCTAAATAAAATTTACAATAGAATAGCGTATGCTAACCTCATGATGGATTTGCTCTACAAGGAGTCCATCTTTGAGTTCAAGGTTTGGAATCAAGAACTTTATTGCATCTGCTCGCTGAAGATTCTCTAAGCAGTTGGGATCGGTTGACAGATTATTTATGCACTTGAGTAGCTGTAAATTAATAAAGAAATGAGAATGACAGAGAACTGCTTAAACGAACCAAAGAAAAAGGCATCAAAGTCTCAGAGATACCTTTAAAAGAATAGGTGGTTCAATTCTATTAAACATCTGAAAAAGACGGTTGAGCAAGCTTTGGCTACACATATAGGATTTTACAGTTGTATCTGCTTGAGAAAACTCAAGTAGTAGGTCTGCCACCTTTTCCAAATACTCTCGGGCAACTTCTGCATTCATTGTCGACACCATGTGGGAAAGTAATCCAGATGATGTCGCACTCCCAGGTCTAGCATTCAGAACACCTGAACCAGACAGTACTCCTGATGTTGTTTGAGATGCAATACCAGAAGTGGAGGTAGTACCATCATTAGATGTCACTGTTCCCAACTTTTTATTCACTGTCTTGTGAAAAACTCTAGGAACAGAGTCCAGATTACCATTTTCTCTTCCACGCCCTGATACTTCTATTAAACATAAAACAACAGCATTAACCTCAACAGAAACTGTGTTCCATATTTGAGAAACAAGCCACTAGCACCTCTAATTGAAGTAATAAAATAGTGAAATTAGAAATGAGATGAATTTACATTTCAAGCGGACATACATACAGAACAGATTTCACAAACAAATTTGACAAAGAAAACTTATAACTCATTTCTCTGTTTTACTAACATTTCTTGAAGTCACCACGCCAGACATGCCAGAGAAAGTTCAAACAGAACATAGAGTTCCAGTAAACTAATGGCCCATTATTTTTGCTGTCTCGGCAGCTCAATGATTTCAAGCAAAACACTTTTTTTGTTAACTGAATTAAATTACAGGAGAAGTCAAGCACAAGAATAACAGAGGACTAAGAGAAGTTACCAGCAAATTCGGCCATCAAAAAGTCTAACTCGCCATTTGTTTTCTTTTCACCTGATGCATGTAATAGCGGCAATATACTTTCATGTTTTTCCAGGCCTGAGAAGTGGCGTACATAGTCCAACTGGCCAGAAAAATGCTTGGAAGGTGGTTCTTTCTCTAATAAGCTTAGAAGAGGTCGAACCTGCTCTGGTTGAGTGGATGTCATGGTAGAAAGACCATTTGATACACTTTCAACTAATTTTGGCGGCCTATCTGTAGACACCCTGTTAGCAGTACTGGTTACTGAAGCTTCCTTGGTGGCTATATTTCCAGCTTTCTCTAAAGCAGATGAAGTTTCCAATGCTGCATTGCTAGATTGAGGCCTCTCAGCATCATGCATAAGATATCTAGCATCTGGTTGAATGGCATCCGTCCTCTGTGAATTCGAAATAGAAGCACGAGAAGGTTCTTGTGCACCTGTTGACATGGGATGCTCAATCATTCCTTGTCTAACCCTAAGGGCTTCAGGCTGATCCAATGTAGAAACTGATGCCTCAGATTGAGTGAAAATAGGATGGCTGGGATCCAATGAACCAGAATGTGGTCGTTGAACTGGACCATCCAGTGGAAATCCAGCTCCAACAGATATAGAAGCTAGTCTAGTTGCCTCATTCAAACTATAAAGAGTATTTATAAGCCTAAGCAAAATCCCGTTCTTTGCAGCTATGCGACAAAAATCATTTCTTGGGGTTGATCTCTGAAGCTTAAAGACCTGCCACATGCCATCAATAGCTAGATGAACCATTTCCCTGAAAAACAGATTAGTGCATTTAGTAAAGACATCCAGTATTGAAATATGCGTGTTCAATTAATCCAGTGAATTATATTCAAGCTTTGCAGGAGACTTTGTTCAGTTTTTAGGAATCTCGGTTTTTTTTTTTTTTTCTCAAGTCTCATCTCATATGAACCATCAACTTCTATTTGAATATTTATGTCATTTCCAAAGGAAATAAAACACATATCTTATGCAACATAATTGGTTTGGTTCAGTATAAATCCAAACCTGTATTTTGCATAATCAGCCTCTAGAAAGCCCACCAGAACAGGTATTCCACGACAAGCAATAAACATTTGCAATGTCAAGTGACTGCGCCAAAAGCCCATTATCTAAGTTAATATATAAGAGAAATCAGTGTTAGGAACAATAATAACACATGAAAGAAGTTTCCACCTTGATTGACAAAGTTGCTGCAAGAAATGGGCCGCCTCCATTCGAACTTCTCGGAGACGATCAGGTCCAGCAAAGCTCATGACCAACGGGATCTATCAAATAGGATTAACAGTAAATAGAGCATGTTATGAATTCAAACAAAATTATCTTATACCCATGTCATGTGAAACAGATAGGAAAGAGAGAAGCACACAGATATAAGCACAAATAGAGGTAAGTATATTCATAAGTTCCTATAAGAATCAAGAAACACAATGAATTTGCCAATAGCTTGAACCTTAGCTCAATTAAAAGTTGTGCAAATTTGTTTTTATATGTTGATCCATCAACAAACTCAAAATTGATAGCTTCCCATATAATCAAAATACTTTACAGAAATCCTAAATAAATATGAAATACTAAAAACCTCCTAATTAAATTGTTGATTCTGAACGTAAGTGAATAACTCAGATTTGACAAGTAAGCCTTCATTCAAAAATAAGTGCATGAACATGCATTGCATTGAGAAATGCTTTCAACAATCATCTTAAGCTTCTTTCCAAGTACAACATTATCTCAGGGCAAACGGCAAACTGAATCATAATATGTCTCATGTCCATGACCTGTTTGCTAAAGGAAAATGAAAAATCAAAAGGGAAAAATAGGACAGGAAGGCAAACCCCTCACCCCTATTCTGTTTTGGAAGGAAAATAAGAGGGGAGGGAAGATAATATAAAATTTTCCCTCATTTATTCTTCTCCAAATAGAGGGAAAACTGGATATGGCTTCCAAAAAAACCTTACTTCTACTCCACCCTATTGAAAGCAAGAGAAAGGAAAATAAACCAATTTTGAAATTTTCCTCCATATTTCCATTTTTATTTCTTTCCTCCTTATTCAATGTTCCAACAGGGGTATAAACTACAAAGGAATAGGTAATGCAGTTTGTCTCTCCAAAATCTCTTCTTTTTCGCATTCAAAGGTAGCACAATATATGAACATTCAAAGACCCCAAAGTTACAAAAATAATTTGTTTGATGAAGCTAGAAAAAAGGAAACCCCTTGGTACAAATATTCCTGAATTCTTGTTATGAACTTTGGAGGACAATTTTCATCACACCTCTGTGTACGAATCATCCACGTTAATTTGATGAATTGATATAGAGACATTTCATCCTCTTTCACACAGAGTTGTGCAGCAGTTGTCAAATTCAACTCTTATCTCCTCTATTGACTTTACACTCTACAAACAATGGTAATCATCAATAAAGTCACAACTGAGTTTTCTACTTTTCTGTCATGTTACATACAAACATGTTCAACAAAAAGACTTTCTCCTTGTGTAGGAAACACAAATTGCACCTCTATTTCTTCCTCTTTTCATGATTCTCCCTATGTCCAATAATATAGGCCAAGGTTATTTTCACATAGATAAAGAAAAAAAACGTAGTTGTAATAATTAAATAAGGCATTTTCTATATTATCCCTTGGTCAACAATAGATGGCAAGATCTGGAAAATGTTAATTAAAATGTCATTCAGAAAATCAAAGCCAATAGTGATGGTTGGTGTAGTTTTTCAATATCACAGTTCACATTTTTGCCTGATAGCAATAAAAATTACAGAAGGACAAAATACAAAACTAAGAAATCAACTATAATCTTAAAAAAGAAAATAGTCCCATATTTGGGGACAAAAAAAAAAAGAAAAAAGAGGGAAAGCCTAGTATTACGGGATGGAGGGAGAAAAACTTATCATCATAAATTGGTCGTTCGAGGTCAGTTGCATCAATTCCAATCTTAACTCAACCACAATAGAACTTAAGAAACAACTTCTCTAGTTTCATGAAAAAAAAGTTAACATCCATAACTTTATCTTCAACCTCAAGATCCTCATAAATCTTAGGTTGAATGGTGTCACCTGAAAATTCCTTATGGAATTCTACATATTACTGGCAGTATAAGACTTGTACAACTTGGGTGAAATCCTCAAATCATTCTCCAGGTCTCAAAAGCTCTATTTGTTGGGCTGTTTGACTATACCATTACAAACTTAATTTAGGACTAAAAAGAATCCCAGAGTAATTCATGATCTTATATGCGTTGATACTTGACACCATAGAAAAAGATGTGCCTATGAGTTCTCGGTAATTAGGCTACAATAGAGCAGTGTCAAACTGATTATTGTAGCTCTATTTATAATAGTTAGGAAAATCCTATTTCTGAAGTAAAAATTATTCTTAACTAACATAATTTCAACTGCAAATCTTCCAAAATAATTAATTACTTAGAAAACCCTAAATAAATAAAAAAGGTGAAACTTCATAATTGACTTTCATGCTTCTACATCACAAAGCATGAACAAGAAAAACTTCAAGTTATTCAAGTCCCACAGATATTACATATACATGAACAAGATATCAAAGTGCACTGATAACATAGTTACATAACTTACATACAAAGAGTGAAATTTGGAGGGTATGTGCTATTACAAAGAAAAGAAAAAAAATTCTCCAATCCCAAAACAAATTTGGAGGATAAATGTTTGGTGGAAAAAATATTTCAAGTTCAGATCTTTAAATTAAAATGTTCTTTATCCCTTAAATTAAAACTGTCTCCTACGCGCATAAAATGGATTTGATGGGACACAAATCATGTTTGATTGAATTAAGATCTGTTTTTAGAACTGCATGAACATACATCAAGTTTAAACTCTAACTCAACAATTTTTTTTACTAAGTAGAACATTAGAAATTACGCTAAGCCTGAAAAGTTGTCAGATTTACACCTAATGATCAAAAACCAGATATCCCACAACTTATTAAAGGCATAGGAAGAGAACTCCATTCACCATCATCCATTCCTAAGCAATTATTATCAAATAACTAGAAAATAAATTAAATCTGGTACTACAGATTTTGGAAAACACCTCAAAAATGATTACTCATAGAAAGAAAGAAAATTGAAATTTTTGACAGCTTTGACTTGAGTATAACTATAAACTCTTTCACTGACCAGGCAAAGGAATAAATTACATTCAAACTTTTTCTAACAAGAGAATCCAGAAGGCATATATTACTTACCAGGCCAACAAGACATGCATTTTCCAGGAAATCAGTATTATCTTTCACAATCTGATTTATAAGTTGAAGTACAGAGCATATGACCTGATATAAAACGACAAAAAGGGGAATGAGGCAACATACCAAAGTAATAATATAATAACTAAGCAGCACAAACACTTATCCCATACACGAGTTTTTGGAACTTCAAGTAATTCCATTAGAGGAAGCAACCCATGTTGAGTGATAAAAACTATTTTCTGTTCAGACCGCTGGTGAAATATAGCAATAAGTTTCTGACATGCAGATGCAATCACATCTTCCGACTCTTCAGGTCTTAATGACCCAACTAACCTTCCAAACTCAACAGCCTGCCAAGAAAACAATGAGATTCACAAACTATCAATGTTCGAAGTTTACTGAAAATTTGATATGGTATTGGTAACAAAAATTTGAGAGGACAAAGATTTAACTTTGTCCACATTATTTAAGGATTATAAAAATGGAGATCCAAAAAAATTCCATATTTTTGAACATTGATGATGAGACAATAATAACACCCATTACAATGTCAGAACCATTTCAACTTAAGATTGAACAAGAAAAACAAATAAATAAATTAGAATTAAGGATAATAGTGATATGAAAAATGCCAAAAAAAACAATTCAATGTGGCAGATGGGAAATGGGGATGGATTAACCTGCATGGCAGAGTAAACACAACAAGGACATCAGATATTTGCAAGAATTACAACAAATTGATGCCTTCAAATCATCATAGCACCAGAAAATTTTCAAAATGTCAGTAGAAAGAGGATGAGGATAGTATAAGTAGAGTCTTATTTATCAATTATTAAATCACGATATAAAGCAGGAAACAAAGTGCAAAATAATTCAGAATTATCAATCTCAAATAAATTAAACTCGAGCTGACCATCCTTTCTCTATTCTACATTTATTGCTAATCACTAAAGAATGAATATCATAGAAACAGATAACACATCATTTACGTAGCGAGACTTGTTTCTGCCACTCCCTAAAGTGTCAGCCAATAGAGTCTTGAATCCCACCATCAATTACAAACGCAATAATGGTAAGTATCACTAGAATAAATATGTTTATAGATGGAGATGATTGAATCAATGCACTACATCCTCTAAATACTAAAGCATGAGAAGCAAAAAGACCAAGCTAACCAGGGAATATAGCTTAAAGGCAAGCACTATTCAGTTTCTACCAAATTACTGAACCAAACCTCAAAAGTCAGCCATGAAATTTAACTATCAGGAGGGGTAGTAATTACGAACTTTCCAAAATCAGTAAAAACCAATTTTGCCAAATTCCCAATTTCATCTCTGGCTGACCCAAGTTGCTATCTAATCCAACAGGAAAGCCAAATTGCAATAATTTTTAATGCAGTGAATATTGAAAAATTGGTGTTAAGCTTATCCAAAAGTAAAAACCCCTAACACAGCCTCTCCCCTCCCTCTTGGTCTTGATTCACAGCCACCTGCTGATATCTGTCATTCATACTTGGGTTGTTGACAAGCAATGTTCTGTCTTTGTTTGAGAAACCTATGGAATGCATTGCTTCAACTCCTGCCTAGTGGTGAGGGGCCTACTGAATTACTGATTGATTAAGTCTTCATTGGATTTGATTATGCATTTTATGCTACTAAGTTGATGTCAAAATTGTTAAATTATTTGGATGGTTTGCAGCGTAGCTCTTTTCTATTGAAAATTGCTTATTATATAAATGGGGTTTTTGGTTTTAGATTGACAACAAATAATTTTTACTGGTTTCTTATTATGGATTAAAAATGGATAAACTTCACTGAAAATGGATAAATTAACAGGGTGTTTATTGATGCTATGCCCTCCACCCATGTGACTTCTCATATTTATGTCAAAAACATCAAGTTTTCGCAATTCAGTGTTTATTTTGGAGGTTATATATGTAGTTTAGGTAAATATAGGTGCAGTTACAGGACCTGCAGTTACAAAATTATTTCAGTACCAGACCAGTATTGGTAACTATTTAGAGTAATTTAGTTAGTCGAATACCACAGTTTGGTATTCAGATCAGCAACTGAATAACAAATATCACCCGAAACATAATAACATACATTTTATAAAACAAGTGTGCCAATATTGTTTCAAGATATAAACTTTATTGACGGAGTCTAAAATGGACTTCAAATTCTAAATTTTCTAGTAGCAGGATAGAGAGAAGCAAAACACTACGTGCATGATCAAAGATCAAAAAGTGCTTACTATAAGCTTATTGCATATCATAATCACAATAAGAAGAAACTCATCAAAGTTCCATACTAGACAGTTGATACTACCATCCTGCAAATAAGGGAATTATTAATGGTTATTGGCTCTTAACCTAGACTGTATACATACCTGTAGGGGGAAAAGATTTTCAGCAGGCAGTTTTTCATCAAAAACCTGAAAACCAAACCACATGAGAAGGAAAATACTGTTAGGCATTCAAAACTTTTATGACCGGAAAAACAAGGAAATCTTGTCATTAAACAGTGAAGTAAGTTCTTGAACATACCAAACCATCAATATCAATCACATCATCCTTTATAACACCCATCATTAGGCGAAACAGGTCACCACCACCATTTGTCTGCCCTATTTCACCCTCCATCTGCTTCTGGGCTATTGTAGCCCTCAACTTTGTAGCCAAGTCATTTTTCCCTGCATCACTTACAGATGCATTGCGTTTGTTTACATGTGATGTTGATGCAGAAGTTGAAGTTTCAGCTGCCCGATCATCTAGGTTTTTATCCAAGGGATGAAATAAATCATCAAGTGAAGCATCTCCTGGAGTGTCACTGAACCTACTAAGCTCATTCCCTCCCATTGCAACTGATGCCTTGACTGCCTTCAAAGTGCCATTTACACAGATCAATAAGATTTACAATTTCTGTATTTAAAGAAGGGAGTGGAGAAATGGAGGGAGTACAGCAGTGATAGAATAGGGATAAGTGAATGTAATTTCCAAGCTCCACAGAGATATTTCAAGCCCAGGCAAAGAACGCTGGAAGCTTAAACAAAAAAATACTAAGACGCTCAAAATAGAAGGATATACATGCAAAAGTATGTGACAGTCAATACAGAAAATACTGACCACTACTATGTTATGGAATTTGTAAACTGCAAGTTTAGCAAGCAAGGCATTAAAAATATGCAAGACTGGTATGGGGACTATCAACATAAATAAATAGTAGCAATCACCATAATCTTAACACAAGAAACTTCACCATTAGCAACAAGTATGACATTCTGATGTATAAAGAATACATTACTGCCACTTGGTTATAAGCTACAGGATTATTCTAACTAACTACATTTTTATAAGAGCATAAACGCAGACTTTATGGAAAATAGCAACCACAAAATTTTTGGGGAAGAGCTAGTTATCAATGAATAAAATCCATTTAGTGCTTCAGCCCATAGTTGCATAAGCAGATGAATTACTATGCAAATAAACTTCACCTGTGTTTTAGTTTAAGATACCAAAACAGCCTGAAAAATTAAATTTGAAATAAATCAACCTTGTGAACCTTTGTTGATTGAAACAAACACAGTGCACTCAATTTATCAAGAGTCAAGACTACGATTGCAATATATTTATGCATCAACAAGAAGTATGCACAAAAGAAGTAGGCGCCTAAACATTATGCTAGCCTTTGTTGGTAATCTGCATAAATTAGAGTTGAATGGCATTGGTAGGGGAAAGGAAAGAAAGAAATCATAGCAATCAACAGACAAACTGGTTCACAGAAACAAATAGCAATAGTATTTCACCTTTGTAAGACCATTATCCTGACTTTTCAATACAAAACCAAATGATTTACTTTCAACATGATTGGAACTTCCTTTTTCTCCATGCCTTCTATCTGCATCTTTTATTCTTGCTTCAGGAGAATCAACGTCACCGTTACTAACTTCTTGGTCACGCAAATGAGGTGAACCATGTAGTGAAGCACAGACAGCTGCAACTTTATTGGCAGATAATCTGCTAGAACCAGTTTGCAAAGACGCTGTTTCATGGATAGCTAAGGTGGGAACTTGATCTGACTGAAGATCATCTTCTGATTTGTCAATTCTTTCCTCATTAATATCATAATTTGAAGAACAATTCTGATCAGACTTGCTATCAGCAGCAGCATCAGTAATTAGTTCTTTCACGGGGTCCTGAAAGTAATAGGATATATACAATATATGTGAAGAAATAGTTTAATTTCTTCATGTGGCAATATCAGGTTGAGAATAACCATGTAAGCAAGCAACGTCTTAGATAGCAACAGTAAGATGCTTCAATACTAACTAATTACATAATGGTGCTTCAAAAAAGGATCTAAGCAAAGAGGACTTACAATGTCTAAGTCAACAGCAGCCTCTTCAGCTTTCCCTGAAGAATGGCTTTTGCCATTGCTCTGATCATCACCATTTAAATGTTCCATGTCAGCTGAATCATCTTCTTGTATGCTTCTAAAAAAATAAGTTAATTTTATAATTAAGTACCATACCAACTCTTTGTACAATATATATTGAGTGCAAATCAAAGAGAGGGTGAAAGATTATAGAGAGAAAAATTTCTACAAGAAACTACCAAATTATAGCAAGATAATTCCAAATTGGTGAACAAAGAAAAAACTGTTATATAAAGGATTAACATACTCCCAAGTTTTATGACATTTCATGCATGTACCTTCTTTGGATTCAAAAAGCATAGTTGAGGTTTCATTATCTAGTAAATAACCACCCAGTTAATGAGTACTGAAATCCAATTTCCAATATAATCTTAATAGTTCATTATAAATTCAAGGATGGATGTTCACAGGACATGTTTGCATAAGTATGAGATGATCCAAATCCCCCATATTTGTTCTGTACTGCAAGCTATTAAAATAAAAATAATCTTTACACAACTTTCAATAGCACTCTCGGTGTAGTATCAACTTGTCATGATACCATGGTAGAACCAGTGCCACTATGAATTTATTAAAAAGAGAAGTCTGTTGCAAAGAAAGGGGGGATATATGATTGGCATTATAGATTCTGTAGCATGAAAGAATAATTGCATTTGAAGGGATGTAATGACCAAAAAAGCATTTCACACGTCATTCCTTGTTACTGTTCCGAAAAAATACAAAAATATGGGAAGAACGCAAAGCATGAAGCAGTCACCATTCAGAACCACAATAAAGAGTAACATTTCATTTTTCCAGATGATCTTTGTACAATTATTCAATATAATACTGTAGTTAAGATATACGCATGACCAAAATTGATCCATGACAAAAATTACTAGGTCATAATTTGACCCCATTCTTAGAGCTAAAACAGATTCCTGCTGTTTTCAACGCCAATAAAAGAAAAAGGAAATGCCAGCATTCAGGAGTTACAAAACAGAAGAATATTTAAAAACATAATATGTAACAGAAAAATAAAAATAAATGCTGGCTGAAAAGTAATGTATAGTAACGATAACATAAGGATCTAAAGTAGTTATTCTTGATTTGATTCGTTTGTTTTTGACATCAAATGTTTATACAAGCCACCTATCAGAATAATTTACAATTCAGAGAATATAAACCAACACTATACAGGAGTTGATAGAAAAACCAAAAAGCGATTGAAAGCTAGCATTTAAGAGAGCAAGTTTCAGGATAAGCGTATGCAAAGTTGTTGATTGCATCTTGATCTCTGGGCTCAATAGGCATTAGGTCTAGCTGTTATATTGTGGTAAGGCAAGTAACTGAGGTAAATAGGTGGTCTAATAATTTTCACATCTAACAAGATCAAATCTCACAAACCTTCCAAAGGCAATGGCAACAGAATATCAGATTCGAAGCTTGTGATTCCATCCATTTAGAGTTCAAGGGGCACCAAAACAAAATTAGCATACAAAGTTACCACACTAGTCAGCCCCAGAATGAGCATAATATTAAAGAAACAAGTTCTAAAGGGGACAAACCACATAGAGATGCACAGAACTACATGATGACAAATCTCCACCTATTATAAGGCTCTAAATAATGCACTACATATAGATCCAGTGAATGAATTCTTAAGACAAGCAGTAAGATTATGCTTCGACTAAAGTTAGCTCCTAAATTCATCCAAAAATACATTGGTTAGCATATTCGAAAGCAACATGCATCAGAACAATCAGAACTCCATGTTTCAGGATAATTCATACTACTAACTCAAATGTAATGAAAAACTTTGATAAACATGCAAAATTCAATAAAGAGACATAGTTCTACCTTATTGATCCATTATGACGGAGAGAGTTCAAAGCACGCCTAGAATTCTGTATCCAAGGATGAGACAACAGTGTTTTTGCATCAGGCCTCTGCCTAGCATCCTGAAATAAGCAAATAAATATTGCATCAAAAACACATTTAAATTCACTCAAAAAAATAATCAAATACATAACTCATTAACAAGGGAGGCAAATTAGAAGAGACAAGTCCAGTTTTGTTAAGACGAGAGGCGCCATCGAGGCGAGAGGGTCTTGCGTCGCCTTTTAAGGCGAGAGCGAGTGCTTGACGGTTGCCTTTTTCACAAAGGAGCAGGAATACAAAGTTGAATATATATAACCATAAATTTCATGTATAAAGAAAAATAAACGTCAAATATTGTTCATTAAGCTAAAAAGCATGAAAGTAAACAACAAATATTGTTCATTAAGCAAAAAAAAAAAAAAATGAAAAAATGAAACTAAACCAAAAGTCTAAAAATTACTACTAGATGAGTACTAACTACTCATAATCGGACT